>JADLZL010000487.1:0-83736 GCA_015844335.1 Chrysopogon serrulatus | reverse complement strand
AGAATGTTAGCCGAAATGGACTCATAGCTAACAACATATCAGACAATCTGATTCAAGAAGTCCGAAACTCCAAACTATTGTGCATAATGATATTCCAACATCCTTTTCAGTTCATGGAAGATATCTCTAACATAATCATGAAGATATGCTTCTTTTAGTAGCAAATGTTTGTATCATCTATTATATAAATGCCTCCATTTGCAACTGTAACCTGATCCATAAAAACAAACAGTAACACAGAGGGTGCAATTCAAAAAATTGTGTCTTTAGCAAATCTGTTATGCAAACATTTTGTTAGGATGGGACCATGAAACGATTTTTTTAGGACCAAATAATCTGTTACGGCAATTTTGTATTGACAAAAACGGTGCATTGGCAAACTTTCACTATTTCACCGATGCCTCTGTTTGAAACTAATTGGCGCAACGGTTTTCCAAGAATTTGAGACTGTCAGAATCACTGCTGAAATGATTAGATATCTGTTAATGCATATTCTAGCCCACATTGATATGTTGTCCTTTAGCAAATCCAGTGAAATAATTCCCTTTAGCTTAATAATGATGATTCAAAGGGTAGTTTCAATTACGACATGATTTTTCTCAGTTTTCACCATACCTGAAGGATGATAGCTGTCCCCTTAAATATTTATTTATCTCGGAACAAGAGGAGCACATGAGGGCAGTGATGACAGGCAGGATGGGTGTAGTGCAATGACCAACAAGGCAACTGTGATGGAGCCTGTTGGAATTTAAGCTTTATGGAATCATTTGATATGGAAGGACTACACGATGGACACAAATATAGCTCTATATATATGGGGATTATCTTCTTTTTTTAACGTGATGGTAGGAACTCTACCTTTCTATTAAGTAGAATAGAATTGACCCGGTTTATAAAGGAAACCAGGCCTAAAAACCATACAGACACGCAGTTTATTATATGGAAAACCGGCAAAACCCCAATCTCGACACTGCAAATGGCAATCCCTAGGCAACCCACTAACACAAAAAGGACACCAGACAGAGCCCACCACACATCATTGTTGCCGAGCTTACCATAACATCAGCCAAGGACCTAACACACCCAGCAGAGCCCACTGCACATCATCAATCTTGACATACTATATCTGCTGTTGCTGATGAAAGTGTGGAGTAAGTCAGCAGTCTGTGGTTGCCAGGACAAGATTGCCTTGATAAACAATGGAGCTATAACAGATTGGTAGATAAGAAATCACCTTCTGTCAATTAGTAATTCTTGAAGGAATTGGATCTTGTCATCATCTCTTTGTGGCCCGTAACAACTGTTTTCCATTGTGTCATATCAGCCCTCATGACAATTGTCGCTTGTATTGTTCAAGTTTTGTTACAAATATGCAAAAGATAATTTTTTATTAAGAACATGACAATTAATACCTGACATTACAGATTAGATTATGTATATAAAATTTTCAAAATTGGTTGTTCAGTTTTCAAAATAACATAATTTTTATCATTACAATTAATAAAGTTTGTGATAGGAAAAATGGCAATGACAAAGCTGTGACCATTCTGAAATTATAATTATGACCCGCAAGCTTATTCGCATTCGCCTGACCTTATTTAGAATAGCACTAACTTTGGGCATTTACTATCCCCATAAATTGTCAACCTTAGTAAATAGACATGTTAGAGAACTAAATAGTGGAAAAACATGGTACTTCTAGGCTTCCAGCTGATTTGGCAACTATTTATGTCAAAGTACTGTCTTACATAGTCACCAACTTATGAAATGGATATTTTTTTATTGAAAAAGTGGGAAAATTATAATGTTTCTGCAGTGTGGGCAGAATTTATTAATAGTTGATGATTTTAATTAATTTCGTATATGAATTGGACATTCTGGTGCAATCAAATCACATGGCATAATTTCTGCCTTATTCAAATACATTCTCTTGTGGCTAGTAGAAGCCAATCCAAACAATTTAATAAGACATTCAGTGAACACTTTCAGAAAGGCTACAATCAAATAGATGAAAAATTGCTGATTCAATATATCACTATTATTTTGAGATAACAAAATTTGAAGGAAAAAGTTATACAGAACAAATATTGCTTACAGTTTTCCTGAAAAACAAGGAATACTGTTTACACTTCCTGAGAATCTTAAAGTTGTTAATGTTGCATGGAAAAAAAAAAGTAAGATGCTAAACTAAGTACACAACACACAGCACTAATAAAAAAATGCATTGGACCCAGCATTTGTATGAAATGATTGATATTGTTGAGGTGCGTCACAGCTGAGAGAGGTCATTTGAGACTAAGAAGTGGATCCGTTCCTCTTAATATGAGTGCAAATTACCCATAACATGTTATTAATATGGCCCAATTCTAGTGGTTGCTTATTGAGTAGCTTTATAAATTGTACATCAAGCAGTTTCATCTGAGGTTTGGCTTATGTTTACCATCTAAATGCTTGCAGGTGACTGAGACTGCAGACTTCCAAAAGGACCTGAGCTTGGACAGCTTAGACCTGGTGGAACTTGTTATGGCTTTTGAACAAGAGTTCTCCGTTGAGATTCCTGATGACAAGGCTGACAAGCTAACCTGCTGTGTGGATGTTGCAAAATACATATCGGAATCTCAAATCAGTGATAAAAGTGCTGGTAGCTCTTGAGGGGCAGATGGTGCAATGTTTCTTTCTGTGCTTAAAATGAGTCTTGGTTACAAAGGGCGATTTATGCGCAGGGTTTCTTTTTTACTTTTTCAGTATGGAAGGAAATGTCCTTCCAATGCCTTATATAATAGTCTGTTAATGTGAAAATGTCTCCACCTCGGTTAGTTGGTTGTTTGTTACAAGAAAAGGTTTTTTTTATGTCGAATCATGGCTGATGTTCATGACTTCTAACAATACTGAATTCTATCAGCAGAGCCAAGGTTATGTGTTTTCTTTAAACTGATCTTTTTTAAAAAAAAAAAATCTCCTGCAATGGATATTTTTGTTTTGTTTCTTTTTAACTGTCCAGAATATTTCCGACTTGTGCTATCAATTGACAGCCACCAAATGGTTGGCATGAGACGTGGTGCCATATGACTGGACCACGTCCCTACAACTTGTGACCCTTGGCTCATGACATGGAAGAGAATGAGCCAAACAAGGTAGCACTTGCCTTATCCGCCCCTCTTGTTCCTCAAAAGTCACAACATATCATGTGATGTGCATGCGGCAGGGGTGTGCTTTGCTCCTCCACACCAACCCATTTACCCAACCATGGCCAAGGTTGCTCCTCCTCTCCTCGCCGGCCGGAGCTGCACTGCCATCACAGCACCGCCATCGTCTAGGAAAGGTACTGCAGGTTTGTTTGCCAGTCGCATCGTCAGCAAGCGTGCCAGGATAACAGCGAAGCTTGGTATGATTCCTCCATCTTCTCCAGTTCTGTTTCTTCAGTTTTGAAACAAGACAAGATTGGTCAAAACTGATCCACGCAGGAGGAGATGGCGAGCTGAAGCCTCCAGGCAAGAAGAAGTTCATCACCAGGGAAGAGGAGCCAGAACAGTAAGCAGTGCACCTCACCTCTCCATCTCCTCACAGCAGCCTGTGACTTGGATCCACTTCGCGTGGGATGATGGAAATGCAGGTACTGGCAGACCGCAGGGGAGAGGGAGGGCGAGAATCCCATGATGACACCCCTGCCCTACATCATCATCTTTGGCATGTCCACCCCCTTCGTCATCCTTGCCATCGCCTTCGCCAATGGCTGGATCAAGGTCCCTGTGCGATGAGCTCTTGCCGATGACCATGACGCGGTTGCGCAATCAACCGAATCAGATCCTGAATGTTGATTGCCCTGCATCTTATCTAGCGAGAGTCCTGCGAGTTTGTACCTTCATATAGAGAGACAAGAGTTCTTTGTTTGTAAGCATAATTGCATGTTCATATGGTGTATGTAACCCAAGAATTTCGAAGCTCCCGAGTATGTACCTTTTTGCAACTACAGTTTTCAGTCACTTTTCCGATCCTGTGCCCTGTATCAATCTTCAGTTATTTGCTCACCAGTTTTTGGGAACTGTTCCGATCAGTGTCCTGTATCAATCTTCAGTTATTCGCTCGCACCAGAGAAGATTTGTACGATCAGCAGTTGTAGAATCATCAGCCAACTTGCTTTTTGGTGACCATTAGCAGTTGGTGTAGAATCATCACAGGCAGGACAACTTGATTTTGGTAGGACTCTTGTTTCCAATGCTGTCTATGAATCGATCAATCTGCATCAATGTGCAGATCTAATATATAAATTAATGTGCAGCCAATGCTGTCCATGAATCGATCAATCTGCAGCTGGTGTAACATGTTCAGATGTTAACATAATATGAGCGTAAAGATGAAGAGCACATGCAAGTGTGATTTTAGCGTGATTTACATATCACAGATATCACATATATTAATTGTATATGCAAACAGCCGCTTGTTTCCAAAATTTTCCCCATTGCAAATCACAGATGCAACGACACGATTGGAATTATATGAGTATTTAAGTGACATCGAGAACAGTAGAGCTTGGATACACCACAGGAAACCTTTTTGTTTGTTTCATCTATTAGTCAACCATAAGTATCTATTGTTGGCCAATAACACCCACGCCAGTATTACAGTTTAATCAACCTTTAAGTAAACACCTTATCATTTGCCCTTCACCTAGTCGGCTTTCTGTCAAATTCAGATTCATTGCAGTGCGGGTCAAGCCAATCACGAGGAGAGCTCTTTGGCATGCTGGTACCACCTCTAGCACCCATCAGCTCCCTTAGGCTCTCCACCTTGTTCTCCTGAGCATTGCCGGTGAATTTCCTATCTGCTTCCTTCAGTTTGTTACGGAACCACTGCTTACGACCAACAGTATTCATCTCCTGCTGCTTTGCTTGAGATGGTGGAGCACCATGAGGTCCCAAGTATATTTTCTCATCCTTCACCTGCTCAAGTATGAATACACATCTCCATGAAGCAATGAACACCAATGAACCAGTAGTTCATAAAGGTGAAATGTTGTTTTCTTTAAAACAAAAAGGAAGCATACAACAGATAAGTAAATCTGCTGAGAAAGAGTTCAGAAAAGGATTCTAGTTCATAAAGGTGAAACATTGTTTTCTTTAAAACAAAAAATCTAAAGCGTACCTGTACAGGTTCAGGATCTTTTTCTTTGGGGACACTAGGCTCAGTCACATCATTATCTTGAGTGGGCAAATTTGGAATAACATATCCGTCAGCATCTGTGATTGTACCATCAACATTAGAAGGATGTGTAAAATAGCAGCAGTGCAGAACATATGGAGCTCAGCATGATATGCAATTCTTAGTTCCTTCAAGTCTGACAGAGAATTCCATCAAAATCTAATACTGCAATGGCTACTAAATTGTAGTTACATGTCACAATCAACAACCCCAAGTCTATGCAGAAAGATTTATAGTGTTACCTGAGCTGGCTCATGACCTCATGTCAGATATGTACAATTTTTACTATGAAATGGAAAATGCATCTTAATACTTGTATTTTGTTTCATGAGCTCAAAACCTTTGGTTTTGTGTAGAACTACCCCATTTCATCAAACGAACGCATACATTCTGCTATTAGATACTTGTATAACCTAAACTAACTAGACCAAGAAAGAAAATTAGGGGTGAAAGTGAAATTCACAATTTCGTTTCTTAAAACTGGCTGACGTTCTTGCAGTTTATAAAACACTTGCTACGGTTCCTTCAGCATCATGCTAGAGCAGCCCCTAGTCCGATTGTACACCCAAGTGACCCAAACTTCCCTCCTGGACTACTATCATCTGAAGCTCTAAACTTGTTCCCCAGACAACGAGCATGCTTTGCACAAAGTCTCGAGCAATTCCTCAATGAACAAAAACAAAATCACAAGCAGCAGTAGGAGGCCAGCGAACCACCTACAGCATCCGTTCCTCAAAACATCTCTACTCATGTCAATATGTCATGCCTAAATTAAACCACCCGTACCCGAAGCTAGCAGCTGTCGGTAAGCAAGAAAACGAGGACGCGTCACGGTTACTCACCCCAGTCGTCTTCCTCGGCGGCGGCCGCGGCCTCAAGCGGTGGGGCCGCCTCCACCGGCGACGGGGAAGGGGCGGCCATGGTGGTCCGCGAGGCCACGAGCCGGAGCTGGAGCCGCCTCGACTCGACGGAGATGGATTCCCTCTCGTCCTGGGCCCCCTTTGGATTTCTCGTGTGCTCTCTCGCGCGCCTGGAAGCCTAGAATCGATTCCGTCTTTGCTGGTAGAAGTGACCCCAAGGCCGAAACCGCACAGAGGTGTTTTGTGTGGGCTTCTGGGCCTCTACTAAGGCAGGCATTCAGTTTCTTCAGTCTATGTTGTTTTGCTGTTTCCCTATCTTCTTTCTTGTTCCATACAAACAAATCACTGTATGAATTATTTTCTCTTATTATATTAGGTATAAAAATTATAGAAACTTGGGGAAGAATTTGGTTAAACTAAAATAATCATTTTTGTACAAATAAATGTCCAACATTTTATATGTGATTTGTTGAGATAGTATACTGGAATTATTATGTACTATTTTCATTTTTTTAGATTTTTCATATATAATGTTAGTGGTATGGCCTAATCCTACCCCCCTCTTGTAGAAAGGTCCAAGTTGTAAGTTGTCGGATATATAGGCTAGGGGTATCCGCAACGACCGTATATCTGGCCCCATCAAGCCATCGGGCCAGACACCGGGATGGACAAGGCTTGAATAGATCAAAACCAACATGGGATCAACACGCCAAGGACATCTAGAGATGGATAAGAGGATAGCGCAGGATCAGTCTACCACACATTCCATGTAATAAACTAGGAAACCAATTTGAGCCGATCGCCCTCATTGTAACCCTACCCTTTGAGCCTATATAAAGGAGGGATAAGGACCTTGTGATCTGGATCCAATATCTCTCATTCCCTTTCATCCCATCTACTATCTAGGTACAATATGTCTTATTCCCTTTCATCCCATCTACTATCTAGGTAGATAGGAGCAATAATCCCTGTAATTCAGTATGCGAATACAAGAAGAGCAGTGACATCACCACCAACTAGACTAGGGATCACCACGTGATCCAACCAGTATAAATCTTATGTCTCGTGGTGCTACCATTTGATTCCTCTTACGCGATTAGTTGTTTTGTGCCAGGTAGGGACCTTTCGTATATCGATTTATTTTTGTGTTTCATATGGGAATAATTTTCTAACTAGGCGAGAGGATCTCCTTCGGCAAGCTTGACTTTATCGTTGACCAACTTGGGAACCTACATTTGCAGGAACCGGAGACACCCTAGAGGAGGAGGAACAACCTCTTTCAGTCCGTGCCTTTACCACCAAATTGAAGGAGGTTGTGGACACAGGACTGCTCGCCATCACTTGTCGTCTGACCCACCACACTAACATATTCACCGAAGCCGATCAAGAACATGACCTTGACGTCACCTTCTACATTTGGAAAGTTAAGGATTCTGTATCCGAGGCAAATCCAACACCTCTACCCACTCATGTTCCTCCCCGATTGTCGATCGGATCGAGAAACACAACAACTATCCATTCGACTCAGCTTTCACAGGATGTAGTGGCACCCACCAAACCTCCTACCAAGGAGCCCCAACATTACAATCTAGATCATACTGATTGGGATTGCAGCTATTTTGATCCACGCTTTGTTGGGGTTGTCATCCATAATCTCAGCCAGGGCAGTACCATCCAGGAGGAGCCATATGTTTACGATCACGATTCTAGATGGTAACTCAATAGGGACATAGGTTGTCGGCAAGCAGAACCTTGAAAAAGAATACTTTGTGTCACTTGCCCTTGTTGGTTCGCTCTCTCAACATTTGCATGTGTTGTTTAGTAGCCTAGCTTAGCTCTAGTGAGTAGCTAGTGTAGTGTAGTGAGTAGCTACTAGTTGGTAGGTAGGATTTCTGGTTGCTTAGTTGTTTAAGTGCTTAACTATTTGTTCTTGCAACTAGCCTTTTTTAGAAGGAACATATATTGATCTAGCGTATTCAAGGAAAAACATAGCTCTAAAGAAATTTTTACAAAGAAGTTCAAAACTTATATTCATCTTCCTTGAAAATCCGTTATGCACCGCTATTTGCGCTTATGCACAATTTTGCCACTATTTTGCCGCCAAACTCCATAAGGTGGAGGCCGGTTTATTCTAGGCAAATAAGACACTTTCCCAGCCTTAACTCCCGCATTTAAAACATGGATCCTTCGATTCCATCGCCGGTAACTTTTACAAAAGCTCGGATTTTCACCAAAGAACATCTTCCTCAAGATTACAACACCATCAGTTCAAAACTTAACGATTCGCCTTCCTCGACTCCTTCGGAGATCCGTCTTCCTCTCCGTTTACATCGGAGTAGATCGCCATCCCAAAATCAAGATCTTTGGAAGAAATTATTCCGCTGGCGCCAAACTCCATAAGATGGACCGGGATAAACAAGCCGCAAAGGAGCCGCACTCCTATTTAAAACCTAACTCCGCCCGCGAACATCGATGGCGAGCAAACCCTAGATCTAGATGGACTCGGCTCGGACTCCCGCACAAGAGGCCGACTAAAGCGATCCCCGTTCCTCCTCTCACCGCCGGCAAGGCCGAGGCAAAGGAACGGGGGTTTTCAGGCCAAAGAAGGCAGTGCTTCCTGCAACTAGCCTTGTGAATGGCCGTATGGGCTTGCGTTGTATTGTACGTGCCTGAATATTAATGACAATGCTTACCGGTAGAGATTAATTTAGACTAATAAATTAAAACAAAGTAAATAAAAAAACTGGTTTACGTGTAGATCGAGGGATGATGTCCCGGCAGAGGCGGTGGTGGTTTTTGATTTCGCATGAACCACGGCATATGCGCTCGATCGCGTGCATGCATGTGGCACTTAAAAAAAAAAACTGCTCGATGGTAACGCCACCGCACATGCATGCCTAGTGCTGCCGCTATCCTGAAAGGACGGATCGGGCGGGGCGGGCGGGCGGAATAGGATGCAAGCGGGCCGCTCTGCAGACGGCCCGCACGCCGCCGCTCTGGCCGCAACCCTGCTTAGCAGGCTTAGCGGGCATCCACGTACTAAAGCAATTACGTCTGCATGCTTCCGCAGGCTTTGCGGCGGATCCTGTGAAGCCTAGCAGAACCCGCACCTACTGCCCAGCAGCGTGTGTCGACTTAGGGGTGTTTGGATGGTGTGGAAAAAAGTTTTTCGGGCATCGAAATGTCGGAGGGATGTCGGAAGGGGGCGGATACTAATAAAAAAAAAAATTATAGGACTCGTCGGGGCGGATGAGACAAATTTTTTAAGTATAATTAATCTGTTATTAGCAAATGCTTACTGTAGCACTACATTGTCAAATTATGGACCAATTAGGCTTAAAAGATTGCGTTGTATTATCGTACGTTATGCCTGAATATTTTTGACAATTTAATACTTCTTACCGGTAGAGATTAATTTAGACTAATAAATTAAAACAAAGTAAATAAAAAAACTGGTTTACGCTGGTAGATCGAGGGATGATGTCCCGGCAGAGGCGGTGGTGGTTTTTGATTTCCCATGAACCATCACCATGTGCGCTCGATCGCGTGCATGCATGTGGCACTTAAAAAAAAAATGATGAGCTGCTCGATCGTAACGCCACCGCACATGCATGCCTAGTGCTGCCGCTATCCTGAAAGGACGGATCGGGCGGGGCGGGCGGCCGGATTGGGTTGGCTGCAGCTGACGGGCAGGACCATGGACCATGGCGAGTGCGACCACCCTGCCGTGCCGATCGTGATGCGTCTTCGTGTGCGTTGCTTGCTGGGAGCCCCCGATCGACATCTGTCCGCACGCTACTTCCAGCATACCCATGTCTCCATCTCCATTGGTGGCTGTCGCGATGAGAGACAGTTTCGCCGAGATCGACAAAAGGACTTTGCGGTTTCTAAAAATAACATTATTTGCTAGCAGGCTGGACCACATCATAACAAAAAAAATATTTCGCGGTTGTCCAGTGGGCCTATTTTATGGGGGCGGGCTATGCTAGTCTTATTCAGGCAGGCCCGCGCCGCTTGCATCCCTAGGGCGGATTGGGTTGGCTGCAGCTGACGGGCAGGACCATGGACCATGGCGAGTGCAACCACCCTGCCGTGCCGATCGTGATGCGTCTTCGTGTGCGTTGCTTGCTGGGAGCCCCCGATCGACATCTGTCCGCACGCTACTACTCCATACTCCATGTCTCCATCTCCATTGGTGGCTGTCGCGACCGTATATTATCTGCTGTAGTATCGGCCATACCAACCGGCAACAAGTACAACCCAAATATACAATCCATAATACAATGTTATAGTACAAAACCACCACCAAGTGATCAATATGAGCATGGAACACGCGGCGTGGCGCGCAGCACGAGCTTGGACTTCCTCTTCACCGTGATCCCAAACGCCTCGCTCATGTCCAGCACCTTCCCGTCGCCGTCGCCGCCGTCCGGGAGCGTCCAGTCGAAGTGGTAGAGGAGGCCCGCGAGCGCCAGCTCCATGTTGACGAGCCCCAGCGCCATGCCGGGGCACATCCGCCTGCCGGCGCCGAACGGGATGAACTCCAAGTCGGCGCCTCTGAAGTCGACGCCGCTCCCCTCGAACCGCTCCGGCCGGAACGCCTCGGGGTCGTCCCAGTACGCGGCGTCCCTGGCGATGGCCCACGCGTTCACCAGCACCTTGGTCCCTCTGGGCACGTCGTAGCCCATCACCCGGCACGCCTCGCGGCACTCCCGCGGCAGCAGGAACGGCACCGGCACGTGCAGCCGCAGCGTCTCCTTCACCACCAGCGGCAGGTACCTCAGCCGCGCCGTGTCGGCCTCCGTCAGCCTCTGCTGCCCGGCCCCGAAGGCCTCCCGCACCTCGGCCTGGGCCCTGCGCATCGCCCGCGGGTTCCTCGTCAGCTCCGACAGCGCCCACTCCAGCGTCGTCGAGGAGGTCTCGCTCCCCGCCGAGAAGATCTCCAGGACCACGGTCGAGATGACGTCGGTGGTCAGCGGGCACTGCGCGTCCTCGCCGCCGTCGTCCCTCTGCAGCCTCAGCAGCACGGCCAGCAGGTTGTCCTCCTCCTTCTCCTTGTCCTGTCCGCCGTCGGCGTGCTGCAGCTGCTCGCGGATGATCTCGCCCATGATTTCGCGCACGTTCCGGTTGCACTGCTCGGTCTCCCGCAGCGCGCGGCTGAGGCGGCGCACCAGCCGCGACGACGGGTACAGGTCGGCGAGGTTGAAGCCGGAGGTGAGCACCACGGCCCTGTGGAGCTCGCGCAGGAACTCGTCCCGCCGCGCGCACCGCCCGCCCACGGCCGCCCGCACCACGATGTCGTTCATGGCGCGGCAGACCCGCTCGCCGATGTCCACCACCGCGCTTCCGCCGGCGCAGGAGTCGGCCACGGACCGGAGGAGCCTCCCGGCCTCCTCCTCCCGGATGCGGCGGAACGACTGCACGCGGCGCGCCGAGAAGAGCTCCAGCACGCAGATCCGCCGGAGCTGGCGCCACAGCTCGCCGTAGGGGGGAAGAGGATGTCGCGCCCGCCGATGCTGAACACGTCCAGCGTCGGCGTCAGGTGCCGGCTGGCGAACGCCGCGTCGTGGGTCTTGAGCACCTCCCCTGGCCGCCTCGGCCGAGGACACCACCAGCGTCGGCACGGCGCCCAGCCGGAGCAGCATCACGGGGCCGTGCCGTGCCGACAGCTCCCGCATCGCGCGGTGCAGGAGGCCGCCGTGCCGCGACGCCGACGCCAGGAGGTGGTGGAGGCTGCCGATCACCGGCAGCTGCCGTGGCCCCGGAGGCAGGCGCAGCGGCGGTTTCCCGGGCTGCGACGACGCCGGGAAGTGCTTCTTGTCGACGACAACAAGCTTGATGAGGAGCACGGGTAGCACGAGGAGCAGAACAAGCAGCAGCAGCAGCGTCCCCTCCATCGGCTGGTGATGATGTACTGTACGTACGTGCTACTAGCTTACTACCTCCGTCCCTATTTATACGTCGCCGTGGGATGCGTGCCACAAATTTGACTTGATTTATAGAAAATACATACAATATGTATATCTCCAAATAATTTTGTTAAAAAATTAGATCTAAAGATCTTTCCGATGATACTAATTATGATATTAATCGATGATATTTATTATTTATTAAAATTGTCGGTATTTACTTCTCGGGAAGCGAAGCGACAAATATTTAGGAACGGAGGGAGAGTAATAACTAGTAGTGGTTGAAACGAAAGTGGTTGCATTCAAATTCGACTAAAGTCAAGTCGACCCTTTCTTTGTCACCGAATCAAAATCATCCACTGGAGACATTCTTCTGTAGTTGTACTATAGCGAAGCGTTTTAGTCAGCTTGAATTCTGTTGGATGGATGTGGAAACCATCAGGGTTCCGGATACGGTGCGCAACCACCTTGTCCTTTATATTGTGTCACTGCCTAATCTTTATCCTTTCATAGATTAGATTTGTTTTCCTTGAACATATAGATGTGAGTCATGCGCGACTGGTTGTTTGCATAATATCATATGGCGTAAAGCCTAGTTATGACAGAATTCAGATTGGGTCTCAATTAAAAAGAAGGAAGAAAGGATCTTATAAGTGCAAATATTGTGATCAACTAGAAACTAGATATCATCTTTTTTTTTTCAACTTCAGTATAGACAAGTTGTTTTGGGTCTGGATTAGAGATAGTTTAGGGTGGGGTGAAAGACCAATATCTATCCAGAGGTTTCAACAAATGAGGTTAAGTGTGGAGACGATGAATAGAAAGACCAATCTGCGTTGATTAAATCGCCTAAATTGATTGCTTTACAAGATTGTCGGTTTTATGCATGCGCTACAGTGGAAGAAGCTGATGATGAAGCCGAAGGAAGCCAGGAGGATGGTGGAGCGATCGTGGTCTCACACGCTTAATGCTTTGATGTTTTCTGTAAAGGTGCAGTTTTAGCTTGTGCCTCTTTTGTGCAGGTTGTGCTGGTGTCTCGTTTGTATAGATTGTGAATGTTAGAAAAAATTGAAACGGTAGCATTTCGTTTGTATTTGGCAATTATTGTTCAATTATGGATTAACTAGCCTTAAAAGATTCGTCTCGTGATTTACAACTAAACTGTGCAGTTAGTTAGTTTTATTATTTACATTTAATGCTCCATGCATGCGGCTAAAAATTAATATGATGGAGAGAGTGAAAAAACTTAGAATGAATCTAAGCAAGGGCTAGGTGTGTGTGCCGCCTTTTGCTTTATCGCTCTTTTGTTTTTCTGCATACATCTTTTTTTTGTTTGTTGGGTCTCTTCTGGTTTTGAGTGGAGATTTGTCTCGCTTTGTACTGATGAACTATAAACTTGTATCCCAGGCCTTGTTTAGATGCAAACGGTTAGAAAAAGTTGCAACTGTAGCATTTCGTTTGTATTTGACAAATATTGTCCAATCGTGGCCCAACTAGGATTAAAAGATTCGTCTCGTGATTTACAACAAAACTGTGTAATTAGTTATTTTTTTCACTAACATTTAATGCTCCATATATATGGGTAGAAATTGATGTGATGGAGAGAGAGTGGAAAAACTTGAACCTTTAGGTGAAACTTGCATGGAACTAAACGAGGCCCCAGTAACTTTTATGCTTTCAATACAAAGCCGGGCCAAAGCCTTTTGGCCTAAAATATGTCCAGTCATGTTTTTTCCGCGTAGTCTCTTTATGTAGGCTAGCACCCTGCGCCATTATTAAAACATCCCACCAACCTACGTCCACCGAACTACGCCTTGTTCGGTTTGCAGAGAGTGGAAAAAGTTATAACTGTAGCGTTTCGTTTGTATTTGGTAAATATTGTCCAATCGTGGCCCAACTAGACTCAAAAGATTCGTCTCGTGATTTTACAATAAAACTGTATAATTAGTTAATTTTTTTACTAATATTTAATGCTCTAAATATACGGGTAAAAATTGATGTGATGGAGAGAGAGTGGAAAAAGTTAGAAGTTTGCCTCCAACCCAACAAGGCCCTAGCCAATTTTGGCCGCACCCGTGGACCCACCTAGGAGTATGAACACATCCATTCTGCAACGTGACTTGGCGAAGGCTCTGGTGCAGTCGCTGATCTTGGTTACCAGCATGCCCAGGTTCTCTGTCCCTCGCTCTCATTCCCCTTTGTAGATATATATATATCATCTCCTGCAATGATTTTTTTTTTGCAGGTACTTTTGCGCATGGACTCATCTTCATCGCCTCACATAGATTGAGAAAATTGTATACAACAAATTACATAAACATATTATACAAATTACATTATTTTTAAAATTTATTCTATAAAAGTTATCTTATCTATATCTTTTTAATGCATAAATTACGTTATTCTTAAAATTTATTATATAAAAGTTTTTTAGAAATTTATGTTGATAAATTGTGTTTTCTCGTTGACAATTATTATAAAATATTGGGTCACAAAGGTAATTTAGAAAAAATTTCATGATAAATTATCTATGAAATTACATTAAAAACTATATTAAAAAGTTATAATAAGAAGTTGTGGTAGGCTTTCTCCTTTAAAATGTGGTGATACGTTTTCTCCTTTAAAATGTTGTGCACAAAAGTTGTGATTTATGAGTATGATTTTTTTAACTATCCCAAAAATGAAAATATGTTTTTTTGTAAATCTTATCTGGCATTTAATGAAATTGTTATTGGATTGCACTAAAGAGGATGAAATCGTCTTGAGAAGCACCTATAACCTGGTGCGGGGAGGTACCTAATGTAAAAGATATTAGGTGTTTGAGGGAGGCAAGTTGTTAGGGTTTGAGAAGAGGAAACCTTAACTCTAGTGACATTTTAGGTACCCCTCCATTCCAAATTATAAGTCATTTTAAGATTTTTGGAGAGTCAAAGTATTTTAAATTTAAAAAAAAATATAGAGAGAAACATAAAGATTTATGACATCAATCTAGTATACTATAAAAATATAATATAATAAAACATCCCGCCAAGCATGCACAGGTTCTCTGTCCCTCGCTCTCATCCCACTCTGTAGATATATCACATCTGATCCATCTTGTCTCTTGCAATGATTTTTTTGCAGGTACTTTTGCGCATGGATTCATCTTCATCGCCTTGAGAAAGTTGTGTACAATAAATTACATAAACATATTATACAAAATTATGTTATTTTTAAAAGTTTATTATATAAAAGTTATCTTATATATATCTTTTTAATGCATAAATTATGTTATTCTTAAAATTTATTATATAAAAGTTTATTAGAAAATTTATGTTGATAAATTGCGTTTGCTTGTTGACAATTATTATAAAATAATGGGTCGCAAAGGTAATTTAGGAGAATTTTCATGATAATGAAATTACATTAAAAACTATATATTAAAAAGTTATAATAAGAAGTTGTGGTAGGTTTTCTCCTTTAAAATGTGGTGATAGGTTTCTCCTTTAAAATGTTCCAAATTATAAGATAGAGTAGAGATATAAAGGATGGATGAGTGCGGGAGAAAGTGGTATAGAGAACAGAATCTTGATGACCAGGATGGAATATTCCTTTTAGAGGGTGTATTTAGAGTACGACGAGTGCGGATAGCGTAAGGCCTAGCCCGGCATCCATATTCTTCTCATCCACGAAGATGACACGGACGGTTGCTGAATGTGGCCTCCTGCCAATGCCAGGCCCAGCAGCAGGCTGGGCCTGGAGGTGTGTTGAGCACAGATGCAGCGCCGTTGCGCTGTTGCGTGGAAGGACCACGACGGGGTGTGTCGGGTTGTTTTGTGGAGGAGCCAGGGACCAGGGAGAGGATAATAAACTGGCGCCATGCCATGATGCACCTGGCATCTTATTCTTACTGTGTATATATATATATAAGCACATGACTATATGATGACCTACTAAACGCCGAGCCTGCTTGGCTGGCATTATAATAAGCTAGATAAGCCGCTTGTAAGAGAAAAATATCATTATAAAAATTTATAAACTGACTGATAAGCTAAAGCGAATGGTTACCTTAGGATTGTAATAATGCGCTTACTCTGCTGCAGCTACGATGATCTACAAGAGATCTACAAGAGGTACAATGGTTTTTTTTTTTTGGGGGGGGGGGGGGGGTGGGGGGGGGGGGGGTGGCATGTCAAAGTAGACAATGGCATATGGAACAAATCAGATGTATGATCTAGATGAGGATAAAGTCCATTTTTCAACGTCATGTATCAACAAAATCTTTGTAGAACTCTAACTTGTATGTCTGTTCGATCGAAACCAACAAATTTGGTATGTGGTTCTCTGAAAATTCATAACTATTTTTTTTAAAAAAGAAACTTATATAGAACTATTACGATTTTCTTAAAAGGTTATCTAACCCTTGGTGCCTTATTTGAAGGTATTTTGTTCTTATTTGTCCATTTTATAGTGCTCCATTAGTTGTACTCACCCATGTTATGTATTTAAACTATCATTTTGCACTCTGCTTTGTGTTCATCACCAATAGATAGATAGACATACGAACAGATAGATAGTATTTTTTAGAAAAAAGTTTTCGTTGGTTTTGTATTTTCCTAATTTAAAAAATAAATTAGTTATAAATTGATGGATTGAAACATCAATATAGGCCACCCACATTAAATCTTGGGAAAGAAAAAACAGACACATCAACAAGGGACACCACTGACTGTATTGCAATTTATTAACGCGTTAGCACTTTCATCGGCCCTTATATACTCTTATTAGAAGCATATAATAACTTCGATGATGAAAACTACATTTGCGGTCCAAAATGATGGAAACATGTTAAATTGCAATTGGCGTTACGAATGCGCTCTGTGGGCTGTTTTTTTAATCGAACTAGTAGTTGGCGAACATTTGCAACAAAATGGATTACAGCGAAACTGAAAAAAGAAAAATTCAAACGACACACGTCATGCGTGTGGTGGTACCAGAACGATGGGAACTACAATTGCACTCAACTAGACAGTGACTTTGATCCATTGGCTAGAGGCACAAATGGAAAAAAGGACATTTATTTTTGGTCCACGCATATCTCGTAGCACAGAACTACTACTACTTGGCTTTGACATGAACGAAATCAACTAACGCGAGGTTTGGCCTTGAGCATGAGCTTGGACTTCCTTCTCAGCGTGATACCAAAGGCCTCTGTCATGTCAAGCTCTCCTCCAGAGTCGTCTGGCTGCTCCCAGTCGAAGTGATAGAGGAGGCTAGCGAGCACGAGCTCCATGTTGGCCAGCCCGTGCCCGATGCCGGGGCAGATCCTCCTGCCGGCCCCGAACGGAGTGAACTCGAAATCGTTACCCCTGAAATCGACGTCGCAGTCCTCGAACCTCTCTGGCCTAAACACCTCGCCGTCGCCCCAGACCTCGTCGTCCCTCGCGATCGCCCAGACGTTGACGAACACCTTAGTGCCCTTGGGCACGTTGTAGCCCATCACCTGGCACGCCTCCCGGCACTGCCGGGGCAGCAGGAACGGCACCGGCATGTGCAGCCGTAGCGCCTCCTTGATCACCAGGTGCAGGTATCTTAGCCTGGACATGTCGTCCTCGGCTAGCTTCTCCTGCCCTTTGAAGGTCTCCCTCACCTCTGATTGCGCCTTGTGAAGGACTTGGGGGTTCTTTACCAGCTCTGACATCGCCCACACTAGCACTGTTGATGACGTCTCACTCCCGGCAGCAAAAATATCCTACAGTTTGTTGAATTTGTTGCAAATTAAAAGATTTATTTACAAGCAAATTTAATTACGAAAAACAGCAATAGATATAGTAAATAATTAAAGTATTATGTCGAAGTGAATAATGCATGGTGAGGTGGATCTTACGAAAATGACGGCGCTGACAATCTCGTTGGTCAGAGGAAACTGCAGACCACCTTCCCTCTGCAGCCTGAGGAGGACGCCGAGGAGGTCGTCGCCGTCGTCGTCGTCGTCTTCCCTCCCAGGCACACGCGTGGCGGCGGCCTTGCGCTCATGGATGATGCTGTCGATGATGCCGTACACGTTCTTCTGGCACCGCCCCATGTCTCTCGCGGCGGTGCTGAACCGTCGCACGAGCCACGACGACGGGTACAGGTCAGCCAGGCTGAAGCCGCCGGTGAGCCGCACCGCCTCGTCGAGCTCGTGCAGGAACTCGTCGCGGTGCTTGCACCGGTCGCCGATGGCGGTCCGCACCACGACGTCGTTCACCATGCGGCAGATGCCCTCGCTGAGGTTGACGCCGCCGCCGGCCGAACCACCACCACACTGGTCGGAGATGGCGCGGAGGAGGCGCGCCACCTCCTCCTCCCGGACGGCCCGGAACGAGAGCACGCGGCGCGGGTTGAAGAGCTCCAGCATGCACACCTTGCGGAGGTCGCGCCAGCGGTCGTTGTAGGGGGAGAAGAGGACGTCCCGGCCGCCGCAGCTGATGATGTCCAGGGTGGCGCTCAGGTACCGGCTGCAGAAGGCCAGGTCGTGGGTCCGCATCACCTCCCGGGCGGCCTCGGCGGAGGACGCCACCAGCGTCGGCACGGCGCCGAAGCGGAGCAGCATGAGGGGCCCGTAGGTGCCGGACATCTCGCGCAGCGCCCGGTGCGGCAGATCGCTGAAGCGCGACAGCAGGAGGTGGTGCAGGCTGCCGATGAGCGGCAGCTGCCATGGCCCCGGTGGCAGCCGGAGTGCCGCCGCCGACGACGACGACTTGGTGGGCGGCGATGATGGTGAGCTGGCGGTGTAGCTCCTGGTGGCGAGCTTGCGGATGACGAGGAGGAGGAAGATGAAGATCAGGGACAGTGTCACGATATCCATTTCGTCACAGTCACACCCGGCGGCTGTTTGGAGCTCGATTTAATTTGCGAATGTAGCAGAAATATATGTTGCCGAGGTCACGATGAGTTGATGGCAACTTATATGTAAGTAAATTTGTGCCAAGACAGCATTTTTGTCTTTCTCTCTGTTAGCTAGCCTGTCAACTTCAGTGGTTCCTTATCATGACTCATGAGGCGATCTCAATAGGCTGCACGGGTCTCAGACCTTGATCTGCTGCACCTGGATTAAAAACACTTTCATTCCATTAAAGAACACTTTCACTTGTCAGATCATGTGTGTATTATATATATATATCATTTACCGTGCTGCATGCGGCACGTGGCGATGGTCCGCCCATGACCATGTGCTGGCTCCAGGCTCTGCGGAGGGGAATGTAGCGTTGCATCTCAAGATTTAGAGACAGTGTTGTGTTGTGTTTCGTTTTAGTTTTGCCCTAAATAACTTCTCTAACTATGATCAAGTTTATACAAATGCATCAGTATCTAGAGAAAATATTAAGTTTACAAACCACATGTTTAACCCCTAATACCTCAGGTTTTCAATGGATGTGCACTGCACGGCCGGAGTTAGCACATTCTAGCGAGGGCTTGTCGTTTGTTTCAGCTTCGTCTCTCATATGGTCTGTGAGGATACCTATGGTGCATGTAGTCGTCACGTGTGTACACATATGGGAAATTGATAGGGCTTTCGATTAAGCCGGCCAAAAAGCTCCAACACAAACCTGGCTGGGCAAAAACAACATACAGTTTTTTTTTTTTTTTTCATGAACAAGGCATGTTCAGCTTTAAATTCGTGTCAAGCCAGGGGACATCACCACAACCGCAAGGAAGCAAACCAGAGATGGACAAGACGTTATAACAGCAGGTTGGGTAAAAGAAACAGCGAAGGCCAAAAGTTGCCAAGTGATTAATAAGGAAAAAAAAAGCAGGGAAACAAGGTTAAACTCACCATGAACATCACTATAAGAAAGCATGTCCTTAAGTTTCTAACATTAGGCAAAAGAACATACCTTGATTTGCAGCAGGGTACAACCACGTATAACTAAGCCAAAAAAAAAAAAAGAAAAAAGAAAAAAAAAAGAAGCCTCTAACAAATGAAACGACTCTGCCACGAAATTCTGAATAATACATTTGTTTGTACCCGCTGCCAATTCTGAATCACGAGTCACCAAACAAGTCATCACTGTCATCGGCTGAATTCATGCTTTGTGTCTTCTCCTCGACAGGTTGGGCTTTATCTGACAGATCATCTGATTTGTATGCCCAAGATGAGCCCACTTTTGCTGGAACAGAATCCCCATAAAGGTCATCGTAAATTCCAGTTCTTGTTGTGCTCTTTACCTTTTTAAGCACCTCTTGTAGCCTATCCGTTACCCCACTCGGTGACGTAGATTCTTTCGGTGACGTTTGCTCCTTTCCCTTCGGTATGACAGTAACCTGTACAAGAGATTCATACTTCCCAACAAGACTGCCTTCCTTTACACCTATAGGGCCCGGTTCAGTTTCAACATCTGCACCATCTGAAATCCCAACCACTTGGATAAGTTCTCCTCCAACCTGATCTCTGAATGACACTCTGCGCTTTTTACTTCTCTTCAAGGGCCTTTCAACTGCATGTTTATCATCATTTGCACCAGAAGCACCTCCTGAAGAATCTCTGGAACTGGATAATATGTCGGATTTACTAATACCATAGCGGTTGAGTACTGTATTGTATGCCACAACAGCATCTTCATCATTGGGATCTGGAGGAGATGGCAAACTGACATCTGATGGAAGGCTAGGAGTTGGGAATAGAGCAGCTGTGTTCTTTCGCAGGATATAGGTTCTGGTTGATGCAGCAAAGCGAAGTGACTGTCCAACCTCAAGTTCAACAGGGTTGTCTTTTGTCAATCTCTCATTTGCAACAAACGTGCCATGAACTGATCCCAAGTCGATAACATAGACGCTGAAAAGAAAAGCATGGACAAGCGGTTAGTGGTAAACCTAGCAGCCTAATACAGTACTGTACAGCAAAACAAAAGGTAGTTCATGGGATGCTTTTCTGACAAAAAAAAAGTTCAAATGGTATTCCTTAGGGGTCTACAAATGCACAAACCAACAAAGAAGTTATTCAAACGGTGCACAGGAATTATGGAATTCGTTCCAATTTCAGCCTAAAGTAAATTAATTTTACATTGATAATAAATGGCCTTAAAACTTCATTGGATACAACCCGTGCCATGAGCAACTAGGAGCACCATAGTTCATTACAGATAACAGTTAAGAATGCAGAACATGACGTCCTGTTTATTAGTTATATAATTTTCATGGAATGAGGTTTTGGTTCAAGAAAGCTGATAAAGTGATATAAGAACCAAAAATAACTGGAAAACAATGTTTCTGAGACAAATGCAAGTGTAGAGTAGCAAATAATTATACACCTAAGTCACAACGGTAAAGAAAGACAGTAGAAACCATCTTCCAGCGTGGCATGCATTTCTTTAGCAGAAAAGTTCTAAGGAAACATGCCTGTGTCTATAAAATAACCAAAAGCAAGAGAACAAAGATATCTCTATTCCTAAAAATTGCTTACATACACTGCACTTCAGCGTGCCTCTCCAGCTCGTCCACCCCTCCACGCCCTTTTTTTCCACAAATGAAAGAAAAACCACATCATCCCACCTTTGCCTCGCTACGTCCCCGTTCCTCTCCACTTTGCCCGGCTGGCACCCTGCCAGCTCTAGACATGGCCGCCACGGCGTTTGCAGAGGTGGAGGGCGGATCCATGTAGGTGGCCCCCTGAGGCGCTGTGAGCTCCAGAGGCCCCTGCGCGTCGCTGCCAAAAGCCGGTGTTGCCGCACGTCGAGTGTGTGTAACCCTTATGGCCGACGGGGGTTTCCGGCCAGAGACAGACAGATGGTGGCAGGCCTGAGCCTCTTGGTTGGTGTCATGCGCCTCATCCGGCAAGCGGCATCCAGATGGTTTGGTCACAGAGCTGCTGAATTCATCTGTGCAGTGCACAGGCCAGCGAGGAGTATGAATGTTAGCTTAGGTGTGGTACCACAGCTGGTGGAGTTGTTGCCGGAGTTAGCAATGGAGAGTGTAGAGCCGGCCTTCGATATCTTGGATGCCCTGTCTGCAGTTCCAGAGGGGAGGATGGCTCTTAAGGATTGTCCACAGACAATACCCAATGTTGTCTGCTGCCGATGAGAGTTTCAGACGCGTGCTGCGTGCACATGACGGGCGCTGTTGATGTTGTGGGCTGTGTGTCGGATGGCTCCTGAAGAGTATGCACCTGCTGCCATGGAGGCTGGTTTGACCATGAAGCTTCTACTGGTCATCGAAAGTGGTTGTTCACTGGCGTGGCTCAAGCTGTGCCGCCTCAACTACACTGACACCCTCTTCATCTCTAAGTTCAGACTCACAAGGACAACTCAGCGAGGAGATGGGAATGATGCTGCTCTGGTGTCCTCTGATCCAATGATGCATCTTTGTTGATTATCCTTGGCTCCTTGCTGAGTTCAGAGTTCCAAGGAAATGGAATTGCCAAGTTTTGAAGAAATGGAATTGCCAAGTTGACGAATGGTAATAAGCATGTATAGATAAACTTGCGGATTTAGCTCTATCATCTTATCTGAAGAGATTAAGGTGGTTGAGCAGGTGGCGATACTGGTGGTTACCATAACAATTTGAGGGGAGGCAAGAAGCAATGCAGAAAAATTACTGGAGGTTAGATGGCAAACAGGCAGGCGTACATGCAAATTGATGTGAATTTGATCAGCTCAATAAAAACATGAGGCTGGGTAGTAAGCACAGCCAGTTTTACTATCAGTAGTGAGAATTAAGCAAAACCAGCAAATTTAGATTTTTGGCAATGTGAGTATGTCACGGCTGTAGATTTTGTTCCCTTCCTTGGTTCCTTGTAGTTACAAAATACTGTTGCTTCTACACTGGAATATACATTGCCGTTGCTTGTTGACAAATGAACCATACCTGAGAGAAGTTTGTGTATGGGGTGTGATACATCGTACATCGCTTAACAAGGAAAACGTGGGTCCTCGACCCTGCTGAAAATACTTGCTTCCTTTGACATAGAATTATGTATTTTAGCGTTCTTTATTTATGCTTGATTAGATATCAATATCTAAGATGATGCTCATGTATTTCAATGTATCTAGAACTAGCATGTTGCTAACACATTAGGTGGGTTATAGTGTTTGGCAATCTCAAACCACCATGTTAATATGTTGATTTTTTTTCTCCCATTGCAACACACAGGCAAAGAACTAGTCGATTGCTAAGATGGATTTCATTTTCCATGTCTGCATTCAGTGGTACTCCACTGAAATGATTTTTCCTATCATAACAAGGTCGATCTTCATAAGTGGTATAATGCATGAACACGTCAAACTATAAAAGGCAGGCACATCCATTGGTCTGTTGGTACTCACAAAAGAAGTTAATTGTGAGATGCTACAAAATTTGACATTCAGGGAACAAATAAAGCCTAAAGAAATGTGCCTTACTAACCATGGGATACATAAGAACATAGAATAGAATTGCAAGTGGTCAGACATGAGGATTCTAACCTTCCATTCCTGTGTGGAATAACAGCAGCATGCTGACGTGACACAGACTGATGGTCCAACACGAAGTCACAAGCAGGAACCTGCCTCCCAAATAGATGCCTCCTGCTGTCCAGATTGATCCTGTCAATGACCTCCCCATCTTTCAACACATCAAGATAGTAGATCCCCGGGCGCGGTTCAATCGCCCAGTCTGGAGGTTGCCACGTCGACTGCCCTCCACCGACCTGTGTCCCAACATGACCAGGAGCAACACCATCTTGCCCAGCCACCCTTGAGCTGGTGCCTTGCGGACTTTGGTGATTCTGACCCAGCACAAAATTAGAATTCTGTGGCAGTGTGAGCAGAGCCGGTGGTGGTTTAGCTGTCCCTGCAGCTGCAGGTGCGTTCTTGCTGCCTGACTCCTTCACTGAGAAGGGCTCCAAGGTCTGTGCCTTCTTGAAGCGGTCAAGGCCCCCACGGTACATCTTCCCAAACCTCTAATCCACCGTGTTTACCACTCCAAATCCAGCAGCTTAAGTACTTGTGCACTCAAATTTAGCAGCCAAACAAAAGGGTATTGCTCCTACGGTTGATCAAATCAAATAAGTCAGAAACAGCAATGGAAAGAATTTGCAACCAAACCTTAGGGGGGAAGGAAATTCGGACCTCTTATCCCACCGATTCTATCCCGTCGGGAGGGGTGGATTGTGCCGAGATAAGAGCTCCGCACGCCGCTGCAGGTTACTGGCCTCCGGTGCGCTCGGCCTTCGGTGTCCTCAGCACGGAGACATGCTCGCCTTCCACACGTCGGGCCGCCGGAGCCCGCGCTCGCCTTCCAATCCTGGGGCCACCGGAGCCGCGCTCCTCGCCGGCAGGCTCCTTGCGCGGTCCCCGCAAGAGCTACGAGTCGGATCTGTCGCCTCCCACACGGTGAAGAAGGGGCATGGTGGTGCCGGCGGCGGATGGGGGCGGATAGGGAGCACGATTCGTGGGGGAAGACGAAGAGAGGTTGGAGAAGGAAATCCGATGGTTGCTTTTACATCTAACGGTTCAGAATCCTAAAACCTGTCAATCGGATATATAGCAATTTCCTCTTTTTTATTTAGAAAATTTTTTTTTATTACTATAAGAAAATATGTCCGAAAGAAAAAAGTTTAATAAAAATCATAACAGAAATGCTAGAAAATAAGGGATATTCATTTATGGAAAATGAGAACATTTATAGCCATTATATTTTATCCTTCTATATAAAATTTTGAAACTACAATTTTATTATGATCATGGCATTCATAGTATCTAATATAAAATTTAATATTGACAATATTTTATTTTTTTAAAATGAACAAGGAGCTAGTTGTTGATATGTCAAGTATTGTCTTGTCTAATGATTATGACAGCATACACCTCTCTATTATCTAAGTGGCAGATACATTAGAGTTGTATTTATTTAGACTAACCAGATGACAAATTGGATTGAACCATAGTCTAATAAGAAAAGTTTTATTCTAATCCAAAATTGTATGAAACGATTTGAAGGTAAAAATATTTATTTCATAGAAATGGGTCAAGGGTTTAAAGGTATTAATTATTTCTCTTTTTTGATTTGTGTTTTAGCATTTATGGGAAACAAACTAAAAAAAGAAAATAAGAATCTGGTTATGTTGTTATTATTTAAATTTTTATAATTTCTTTAGTATCCCATTATCTATTTATTTGTTTATATTTTAATTATACGGGGATATGGATAACGTTGCTAGATTTGTATTTTTATTGTTTTTCTTTTCATAGGGGTGGGTGGTTTTCTCGCTAGGACTTCCCAGGCCTGCTGAAAGCGGACTGGATCGAAGGGAACAATGGCTACAGGGCGGACTCAAATGAAAAAAAAATGAATAGACTAATACGGACTGAATTAGGACTAATACGGGAGGCAGACACATAAAATAGGGGCAGAGTTATTAGGTATAGATAAAATAATCTTGGAATTTCTACGTAACGACAGAAAAGTAAATTTGAAACTTGAAACGTGTTTGGCCATGGAAAAAAAGTGTAACATCCTTGATTTCAAAGTAGTTTTATTTTGGATTGGTATGCGATTTAATGCGTATTAGAATTGGATGGCTAGACGCAACACATTCAAACTCCCGTATGGATCATATAAGTCCGGACAGAAGAACTCTCAATTATCCAGTGAAGTGAACATTGGCCTAAAAATTGATGGACCAAAAAAATAGGCTGAAATTTTTGTCTCTTTATTATTAGGTATTAGGTATAGATAGGAGTATAGGACACCGTTTGAACAGTGAAATATGCTATTGGACATCACCAAAAAACGAGATATGCGACCATTACAAAACCGTGTTCATTCGTCTAAACAAACCGAAACGATTATTTTATACAAATTTTAAGAGGGAAGTGGGAAAATATCCAAACTATTCTTGATATATAAATAGTTTGGAGATGTGAACAAAGTTATTTCTGTTAGTTTCGAGCAAGAATTAGTATAACACTAGGTTTCACTAGATTTAACCGTAACCATGAACAAACTAGGGACGGGAATATTAATCGATCGGACGCGCGGGAGACGATGTTTGTGGGGGCGAGGAGTCACTCCCGCGCGCGGGAGAAGCCACGATCGCGTGGGACAGCGACCCGCGGGGAAGAAATTTCGCGATAGCAAGTCAAGTTCGTGCTCGCAAATCTCCGCACTTCCTCTCTCTGGATAGCAACTTGAAAAATTTAGCAAGTTGAGATAAGGAGCTGTTGGAGGAGGATTTTTATGCTTTTAGCAAATTTTAAAGGATACAAAGTTGAGATAAGGAGTTGTTGGAGATGCTCTTAGTACTCACCAGAGTAGACTCAGGCAAGGTACACCTTTTTCTTGCCCAAGTTACGCCACGATCTTGATCATCTCTGAAATCTGCCGCTGATCATGCTCTCGCTGGGTCTCCAAAGCCTCCAGCCTCTGCCGCTCGGCATCCCAATAGGCCGTCAGTTTCTGCACGTGGACCTGCAACAGTTGACCCTAATGTTTCAGTAATGCTGAGCTAAAGTATGTATAAGTCAAAGAACGATGAATGAAACAAGAATACTTACTTGGACACAGCGGTCGGCCGTTGGCGTATGGCCGGGCTTGTGCTCATGCTCGCTGCTCGGATTTGGCTAAGAGGAGTAGAGGCCATGTCGAGGACGTCGTCGCCAATCTAGAACCGCCATCTTCTTCTTGCCTTGGCCCATCCTCATCATGATCTGTGGATCAAGGTGTTCTTCGGTCCTTGGATCATAGCCTGGGCCATGGATTGACCTTGCCACCTCCATGTACGAAGTGAGGCGGGTGTGGACGCTTGAGTTGGTATACGCCTCAGGAGGGGCAAGGTCGTACTCGATGCTGGCCGTCGCCTTGCCCATGTGGGACAAAGCATATGCCTTCAGGTGAACGCAAGCCTAGCCACCGTG
The DNA here is from genome assembly GCA_015844335.1 of Chrysopogon serrulatus. Lineage (NCBI taxonomy): Eukaryota > Viridiplantae > Streptophyta > Magnoliopsida > Poales > Poaceae > Chrysopogon > Chrysopogon serrulatus. The sequence continues at coordinate 56,916 of JADLZL010000487.1, read as the reverse complement.
TGACACCGACTGCGAGAAAGACAACACTATGGTTACAAATAATGCAGAATTGAGTGCTACATTAGAAAAGTAGTTACAAATGATAATCAATTTTAGTAGTTGGTATAGTATTAACCTTAAGTTCTAATGTGTATTACAATAAAATTTCATTTGCCCGATGCTAAAATCAGAAACAACAGGAGTACCATGTTATTTATTAATAAATGATGATTAGAGAGTAAGTTTTAGAAAAGAAAACATCTTAGGAAAAAAATTTAAGAGGTGCTTTAGCTTTTTAACAGCGGGCTTACAAAAATGACGTTGCTAACAATATCATTGGTGTGAGCGAACTGCAGTCCACCTTCCCTCTGCAGCCTCAAGAGGATGCCGAGTAGGTCGCCGTCGTCGATGTCTCACTCAGGCGTCGATGTCTCACTCAGGCGTCGACATGGCTTCACGCTCATGGATGATGCTGAATGATGCGGTACATTTTCCTCTGCCACCTCCTCACGTTCCTGAACCACCGCACCAGCCGCGAGGACAGGTACAGGTCCGCCAGGTTGTACCCGTTCACCAGCCGCACGCACCACTTCGTCCAGCTCGTGCATGTACTCGTCTCGATACCTGCACCGGTTGCCGACGACCGTGCGCGCGGCGACATTGTTGATAATGTGGTAGATCCCTTCGCTGACGTTGATGACCGGCTGCCAACCACCGCTGCTGCACTCGTCGGAGATGGAGCGAACGAGGTTTGCCACCCCCTCTCTTAACGGATGCTCCGGAACGAGAGCACCCGCCGCTGGCTGAAGATCTCGAGCATGCACAGCTTGCGGAGCTCATGCCATTGGGTAGTGGCGGATGTAAGATGGGGATAAAGAAAGGCTAAATAGTGAAGATTTAGGGTCAAAGCTAGATTTTAATGGTGATTTGAGTCTAAATAACAGTAGCTAATGAAGAGTTCAACATCATTAGGGGGCTATAGCCCCGGCAGCCCCCGGATCCGCCCCTACCATGGGCGTTGTAGGGGGAGGCAACGATGTCTTCGCTTAGAGACACCAAGGTCAATATAATGGAATATATGTGTATATATATACACCGTTGGTGTAGGAATAACAAACAAACACGCCGAATGGAAATATTTAGACCCTGTTCGATTTTATAGGATTGAACCTAGGAATGATTCTTAGTCAAATTCGTTACTTTAACAACCAGAATCATTCCGGATAGGAATAAACCAATTTGATAGAAACAAACGAGACCTTAGTATATTCGGTTTCACATTTCGATATAGGACCGAGTACATGATTATACTTCTCCGTTGGTGTAGGAATTACTTGGATTTGTTGTTTCCATTGAAATAGGCTACCCAAACAATATGATTCTAATTCAATCAAATTCTATTCAACCAAACGGGCTCTAGTTAATTATTTCACATTAGATGACTGCAAAAGTTCCAATAGAGCGGGGAACCGCTAATTCCTGTCAAGCACCGCAGCAATTCTCATTTATTTATGTAGAATTTTGTAGTGTGTCAACTAGAACATCGCGTGTCAATTCGGGAACCTAAAGAGTAAAGAGACCCGATGGACTATCAGGATTATCTAATTTAAATCAGAAGAAAAATAACACGTGCCCGTGAATTATATATTGGTATGATTTGAATGGCTCCGCCACATTATTTGCGCTATCTAACCATGCAGCTTCGCCTGTTCCGCTGGAAAAAAATTGGGTGGGCGACGGGCTCATTACGTCCAGGATGAGCCCCCTCTCCGGATGCTCGACGCGTGGACGTGCCTCGCATCAGACGGGCACGGGAATCCATCGTGTCTGTATGGCTGCCGTCGGCTCAGCATCACCCGGCGTCCGTACGGCTCGGCTTCACTTTCCGGCGGCTCAGAAGTTAGACCGTCAAAGCTTCGTTGTTTCATCTCCTGTGAGTCTGCCGCCGCCATTAGCCCTAGTCCTGGTTGCACGCCCCCGCTGCTGCTTCCATGGATGAACTAGGAGCCTCCATGGAAGACGTCAGGGGCCAAGAAGATGGAACGACAACAGTTGATGCGGTTGGTGATGGTCGACAACAGCTGATCGCATCTTCTGTCACGGAGGATTCACGTGCCGCATTTGATGCGGTTGGTGATGCTCATCAAGAAGATGAAGAACAGATAATACAGGTTAGTTATATGTTAGATCGTTCCGCAATTTTTTTGATAAAAATGATTTTTCTTCTATGTTGTTTGATTTCTAACAGACAGTGCACATAATTGACAGAACACCACGGTTACCATGGGAGTAGAAACTGTTGGCACCATTCCCAGATCAATGGAGAATGAAGTACTTGACGAGGTAAAAAAAATATTTAACAAACTTACAGAATATATGATATTTTTGTTTTATTTTTAGTACAATTTTAATTGAAAATTTATATGTATAGGAGATGATTCGTAAAGCTAGTCAAAATTTGATCACTCCTAAAATTGGAATGACATTTGAATCTGAGGAAAAAAGCTTATGAGATGTACAACATTTTTTTTTATGCATTTCAGGTAGACAAGGAAGATGGCCGTATAGCAAATTTCTTTTGGGCAGATGGTCAGTCTATCATGGATTGCAAATGCTTTGGTGATGCTGTGTCATTTGACACCACATTTAAAACTAATAAGTTTGAAATGTCATTTGCTCCGATTCTTGGCTGCAACCATCATAAGCAAACAATAATTTTTGGGTGTGCACTTCTATTTAATGAAACTATTGAATCATTTGTTTGGCTTTTTGAAACCTTTCTAATGGCAATGTCGGGAAAGCACCCCAAACAATTTTTTACAGATCAAGACGCGGCTATGGCAGGAGCAATTGCTTATGTATTCCCAAATACAAGCCACCGTCTTTGTTTGTGGCACATTTGTTTAAATGCTTCTAAACATCTTAGTCATGCAATTCATGAGGCAGATAAGAAAGGTGACAAGCTCCTAACAGATTTCAAAAATTGTGTGTATGAAGGCAGGTCAGAGACTTACTTCATAGAGAAATGGCATGAATTCTTGGCTAAATACAACCTTGAGAATAACTCATGGATGGCAAACCTGTATGCTTTGAGGGCAAAGTGGGCTGCAGTATACCGTGATTCTTTTACAGCAGACATGAACTCGACCCAAAGAAGCGAAGGTATGAATAATGTCTTCAAGAAAAGATTTCGTAGGAAACTTGGCCTTTCAAAAAAAAATCATGAATTATCATATGTATTTCATTACAGGTGAAGATCTGGAAAACAGTGATGGAGACATAAGAGATGGACGTGCTGAACCAAACCAAATAACTGTAAGACATTAGCTGAACATTTAAAAATTAAATTATCATATATATATATATATATATATATATATATATAATTCACTTACAGTCATGGTTTTTGAACACTTATTCTATGTACGTCAGAATTTTAATGGTGGGCCATCTTCATCCACGGATGCTACTTTTCTGCAAGGTGGACATGCTAATTCCACAATGCCACACTTCAATTTAATTCCAGAACCTTCAGCAATGGCTGCACCATACATTCCAGGAGGATACACAAGCCTTTTAATGGGAGTTGATCAGGATGCAACAGTGCAAACTGCTGTTAGGAAGTTACATTTTCATGGAGCGCAAGAATAATGAATCTATGTAACTTTGGTCTTTTGCTGTTAGCAAGTCTCTTTTGCTCAGAATATGTAACTGTACTCTTTTACTGTCACAGAGTGGAAACATGTTCAAACTATTTCCTTTGCTTTCAAAAAGAACTCGTTCAACATTACATGATTGACTAAAGCTCTGCATGTATTTGTTGAGCTCAGCTTTAGACCTGGCACCACTTTAGACATGCACATTTCATCAGACTATCGAGTGACAATTAACAATATCCCATAGCATCGAAAACATGAAAGTCTGCTTGAAACTTTATGTAAACTGCATCCAACTGTCCATACAGAGCAGCAAGTATATATTCAGTTTTATACTAAATCACAAGCTACAAAAGCAAGCACCCGCAATAGCTCGTTGCTCGTGTACATCATCGATTGAAGCAAGGCCCAGCTACATCGATCACTAAACTTACATAGATCAACTAGTAACTACATTCCTGTATGGCACTTCTGCGTCGAGATGGCAAACACTGAAGAAACATGAATGCCTTTTCAGAATGGAAAAAAATTGGGTGGGGGACGAGTGTAGCAACTCGCTCTTGTGCTCCCTTGTCCAATGGTTCTGCAGCTTTGTCCTGCTAGTTTCTGCAGCTCTTGTCCGGCGATGGCACCTGGGAACAGATCGGCGCAGGTACAGGAGGAGGCCACTGAAAGAGGATCAGGCGTCGGCCGCAAGGTAATGACATAGGCGGCGCCGGCCAGGTCGCACGCGGATGGCGACTGACGAGGGCGCTCTAGCAAGAGGCGAGGGCACTCCGACAAGAGGCGCAGGCGATGGCTAAGTCGTACGGGCGGCGGCGGCGGCATCAGCATCGGAGGAGGATTGGGATGGGAACGACCGAACAAGTGAGCTGAGCCGATTTGGAGCCAAGCAATCCTGTGCTGGTGCCGTGCGATGGGGACGAGGGAGCCGAGCCGGTCTGCTGATTTGGAGCCCGTCGAGAGTCCTTTCCAGGTGCCGTACGATGGAGTCTATTCCACGCGGCGTCCATCCAACAGGGGAGCGCACGCGCGAGTCGCTGCACCCGTCGCCCACCCAATTTTTTTTCGTTCCGCTGCCTATAGCAGTCTGTCAGCTCATATGTACAATCAAATACATACAAAGATATCATCTTGAAGGCTCGTGTGAAGGCATGCGTAAAAGAAATTTCTGCTCGACCTCGAGGCACCAAGGTCAAGGGAATATATATGTTGTATACACCCGTTGGTGTAGGAATACCAAACAAACACGCCGAATGGAAAATATTTAGTAGTATTCGGTTTCACATTTCGATCTAGGACGTAGGAGTACATGACAGATACTTCTCCGTTTTATGTGTCAGCTCCTCGATCGATATATCTCTCTCATCGACATGGTCACGTAGTTGCCTGCGAACTTGTCCCATCCCCTGGCAAAAAATGGACATTATCAGAATCCCGTTCCTTGTAGCCTTCGTCTTCCTCCTCGCCGTCCTTCTCAGGCTCATCCGGAGCTACATCACATCCTCAGCTCTTCGCCTGCCACCGGGGCCATGGCAGCTGCCGCTCATCGGCAGCCTGCACCACCTCATGCTGTCGCGCTTCAGCGACCTGCCTCACCGCGCGCTGCGCGAGATGTCCGGCACCTACGGGCCACTGATGATGCTCCGCTTCGGCGCCGTGCCCACGCTGGTGGTCTCCTCCGCCGAGGCTGCCAGGGAGGTGATGAAGACCCACGACCTCGCCTTCTGCGACCGCCACCTCGGCGTCACCCTCGACATCGTCAGCTGCGGCGGCAAGGACATCATCTGCTCCCCCTACAAGGCCCACTGGCGCGAGCTCCGCAAGCTGTGTATGGTCGAGCTCCTGAGCCAGCGACGCGTGCTCACGTTCCGGAGCATCCGGGAAGAGGAGGTGGCGAGCCTCGTCCGCTCCATCTCCGACGAGTGCGGCGGTGGCCGGCAGCTCGTCAACCTTAGCGAAGGGATAAGCCGCATGATAAACGACGTCGCCGCGCGCACGGTCCTCGGCGACCGGTGCAAGTACCGGGACGAATACATCCATGAGCTGGACGAAGTGGTGCGGCTGCTTGGTGGGTTCAACCTGGCGGACCTGTACCCGTCCTCGCGGCTGGTACGGCGGTTCAGCGCCGCCGCGAGGGGTGCGAGGAGGTGCCAGAGGAACCTGTACCGTATCATTCAGAGCATCATCCAGGAGCATGAAGCCATGCCGACGCCAGAGCGGGACGAGGAGGTCCTCCTCGGCGTCCTCTTGAGGCTGCAGAGGGAAGGTGGCCTGCAGTTTGCTCTCACCAACGAGATAGTCAGCACAGTCATTTACGTAAGATCTGCTTACTATCTAACACGCTACTTCTGCAGAAGCTCCATTGCATTGCATATGATACTTTGTTTCTTAACGTCTAATATGTTCTAATTCAGCGTCAGGCAAATGAAACTTTATCACACTAAACATGAGTTAGTTCAGGTCACTACTACAGAGGAGATCTATAGGGGCAGCTCCAAGCCATTTGTAGGGATGGTTGGAACAGCCATCCTTATCTAAATATCTATGCCAACCGTCCCAAGAAATAGATTTATAGGAGTGGCCAAATATTTTTTAGGAACGGTTAAAAAAAAAGTTGCCCCTATAAATTATTTTTTAGAAATTACAAATCTAAGACAAAAAAGTAGCAAAAGTATAGCAAATTTTTTAATTATGGGGAGTTCGGCACTGACCAACCACACCCACAATCGCTCAGCCGTCACAATTCATAGGTTAAGAGAGATTGCACCGTGCGGATCGTTCTCACCCTAATCATCACTCGACCTCCAAGACACTTGTTTAGTTTAGATATTCGTCCTCCTTTTATGGTTATCCGATAATAAAATGAGTACTTGAGATCCTAAATAAATTTAAATAAAAAGTTTATAAGATGGCATATGTTAATATATTATATGCACACTATCTAATATAAGTGGATATTGTTTAGAAAATAGAATAGATCAAATAATTATCAACATTGATTAGAGTCTATCACATTGATGGTTAAATCTCTCAATTTTCTTAAAATATATTCCCGTTTCAAATTGATTATATTAACATTTTTAGCGTGCCTCGTGAGAATCAATGTACATCTCTCGTTTTCCAATTTGTAATTATAAGATTGTATTGTAGGATATTTTTTCCGCTGGGAGTGAAACATCATCAACTGTTCTAGTATGGGCAATGTCGGAGCTTGTTAAGAATCCACAAGTCATGCATAAGGCTCAGTCAGAGGTGAGGGACACCTTCAAAGGAAACGACAAGATAACTGAAAGTGATTTGACCAAGTTAAGATATCTACAGCTAGTGATCAAGGAGACTTTACGGTTGCATGCTCCGGTACCACTCTTGCTCCCTCGAGAATGCCGTGAGTCATGTCAGATTATGGGTTACGATGTGCCAAAGGGAACCAAGGTATTTGTGAATGCTTGGGCAATAGCAAGAGACACACGATTATGGCACGATGGAGAGGAATTTAGACCAGAAAGATTTGAAAGTAGCAATATTGATTTCAGGGGTAATGACTTTGAGTTCACACCGTTCGGAGCGGGCAGGAGAATATGCCCTGGCATCACACTCGGGCTGGCCAACCTAGAACTAGCGCTTGCTAGCCTTCTTTATCATTTTGATTGGGATCTGCCCAATGGTACCAGGTTAGAAGAACTTGATATGACAGAGGCCTTTGGTATAACGTTAAAAAGAAAATCCATGCTCTGGCTCAAGGCCAAACCTTACAATAATTTTATGCCAAAGTAATCAGGTGATTTGTGATGTGAACTATCCCTGTTGCTACTTAATTTATTATACCTAGAAAGAGTGTGATGGTAATTATACTATCAATCTTTACTGCAGAACAGTAAATATATCCAGAATTGGTCCCATGCTTCTGTGTTATACTGTTTCATCACTTTGTATTAAGTGTAGTTATCTGTTTGTTTACTTTTTTTGTAATGATTAAACGATTATCTAATGAGAGTACAAGAATCAAATGAGACTGGTCTATGTTTGATCCGGCTGTATACTACTACTAATTTTCCTTTAGTTAATAGGAGTACGCCATGATTTTATTTGCATAAATTGAAATTTTCTAATACCATAGACACAAGGGAAGTGCTTGCTGCAGGCACATCAGCTGCAGCTGCCGCTATAACTTCTAAACTACAAATACAGTAGAAGAAGCTCGTTGCAGCAACAACCGCTAGAAGCTTGTTGCAGCTACAACCGCTAGTATAGATTTTATTTTTAGAGGCGTCTTTTTTTTTTAGTAGAGGTGGTTTTATCAAAATCTATATCTGACAATGGTTTTCAAGCCGTCTCATATGTACATCTTTATCGGGGAAAGAATCCCTAGCTTCTTAGCCACTCGAGCACTATTCACACGGATCCCGTCACTACTCACATGGGGCCCACATTACATGCAGATACGTATATCATATCATGTTAAAAAAAAATACAACCATATACACAGCTTTAAGCTCATTACCGCTACAAACAAACAAAGCCCAAAAAGAACACCAGTTCACTACAACACACAGGCGCGACCACCAACTGCACGCGCGGGCATCGCATACGCATACCCTCCTAGTCTCTAGCAATTGGTTTTTACAAGCAGTTCAGCTCTAGCCTATTTCTAGAAAGTCCCGTTATTTTCAGAGGTTGCTGGCAAGTCAATCCGCCTCTAAAAATGTTATTTTCCGATATGGCTTAGCTTCCTAGCCGTCAATAGAGATGCCATGAGCCGTCAATAGAAATGCCTTGGGAATTCTTATCGTCTTTAGAATGGATTTCTAGAGACATTTAGCAATTTAGCCCATCTCCAAAAATAGGTACAACATAATATTTAACCGCCAAAAAATATCTATTGTATTAAGATTAAATTAATGGTTTCAAAATTCATATTATTTTGAAGAGTAAAATGTACTACAGGTCCTACTGTTCGACAAAAGAATAGATCTGACGTGGCATCAAAAAATTTTGCAAATAAACCCATATATAAATTTGGTTATTGCATGTTTCGTTTTATCTCTCCTCCACTCTCTTCGCCTCACTCGGCATGCACGTAGTAGCTTCCTTTTTGGGCCTGATTGGTTGAAGAAATGGGCAGCCCAGCTCCAGGCTGACCTCGCCCAGGGTAAGTGCATATAACACACAAGTATTTGGTTAGCCGAATCATCGTATATATATACAGACTGAGCTCAACACTTGTTTGGTTGGCAGGATAGCTAGAATCTGTAATCCAGAGATACAAGTGCAGCTGTTTGCCTGTTTGGTTGTCCAAGTTTGGATACCTCGTAGCGGAGTCTGGTGAGGTTACCACTTACCACCTCTATTTTCTGGCATTTTATCAGATCAATATTCAGATGAACGAAAGAACCGGCGTACACACGCAAGAGACATCATGAACCGACCATTCATCATTCTAACTTTCTAAGAATTATTAAATCCCAACAAAACAGCCATGCACGTTCCATTCAGCATTCCTAGAATAGCTAGCTGAACTGAAGCAAAGCGCAAACGACTGAATCCTGCCAATTTGGGAGACCGGAGCGAGACCTCACTCGACGCCGCTGAAGAAGCCATCTCCGCGCCGGCGGCGAGGTCCACAGCCTTCAAAAGTGCTTCGGCGAGCACCCTGACGCCCGGGATCTGCTTCCATTGGGCGGTGTTTGAGTCGTCACACTGCCGCGCGCCTTCGGCGGACCCCCTAGGAGCACGACAGCGCCGGCGGCCTCCTCCAGGACCCTCGAGCCCACGTTGCACTGCCTCCGTGCAGGACCCTGCTGGTGGCGGCGACGGAGAAGACGCGAAGCGCAGGGTCCTTGCTGGCGATGGCAACGACAGTGTCGAGGACGCGAAGGAGTTCCAAAGAAGGAGGAAGGTGACACCGTGACAGTGACACTAGCGCTCTCGTGCCGTGGAAGGTGACAGTGACACTAGCGCTCTCGTGCCGTGCCTAGTCGCCAGAGACGCGAGGCCGCTTGGCGCTTGCTCGCTGCTCATGCGAGAGCCTGGCCCAAGACTCGGCCCAAACACTCGCACGCTGCATCCACGGAGCCAGGTCAGACTGGCTTCTCCCAAGGGCGCATTTGGTTGTCCTATGGACGGAGCCAGGCTGCCAAGAGCTAGCGAGCAGATGTTTGGTTCCTGAATCATTTCAGCCTGACTGTATAGAGTTGTTGTTTGGTTAACCCTGTCCACGTATCTCTGTCTCACGCGCCATGCGTAGCTTGGAGCTCGCTTGCACCAAGTGAGCCTAGCCCAGAGATGTTGCGTGCATGCGTGGAGCCTGTCCTAGCAGATACATGAACCAAACAAACGCTTGTCCTAGCAGAGGCTCCAAACACGCCTTAGTGCCCATGCTCACGGGTCGCCTATCTACGCCGCATGCCAACACTACTGCCTTGCCACCGTTGGTTCGCCGCCGCGCGGTCACCACCGCAGCCTTTTCTAGCCATGGGCCGCGCGCCGACAGGGTCAACTCGCCTCGTCATCGTACGTGCATGTCGTCTGTGCGCTAAGCCGCTGCCCTGCTCACCCTCACGTAGTCACGTGTGCCACACACAGTTCGCTCTACACTCTCCTTCGTGTCGCGTGTCATTAATTACTGCAATGCATGCCAGCAATGGCGTTACTCATCTGCAAAACGAGTCACGCATCAGCTGTGTAGACAGCCAGCCACTTCTCTTTTTCCCAACCGAAAACGCTGCACATGTGCATGCACCAGCGATTGACGATGATGAGAATGAGCGACGACAGAGCATGGCACAGTCGCCACCAATACACCTGTAGACCACTGAAAAAGTTAATTTGCCACCGCAGTTAAGTTCAGCTGATTGCTCTTGCCCAAGCCTTATCACCACCACCACACCATATGCCAGTTTATTCTTGTACTCTCATTAGATAATGATTTAATCGTATTACGAAAAGTAAAAAACAGATAGCTACACTTACCAGAGTGATGAGACAACATATCAGAACCATAGTATATACAAACTGTGCATATATTTATTATCATGCAGTACAGATTGATATTCTGGTACAAATGAAGTAGCAACAGGAACAGAAACAGGACATAGTTCACAACACAGAGCACTTAATTAATTTGGTATAAAATTATTGTAAGGTCTGGCCTTGAGCCGGAGCATGGTCTTCTTTCTTAATGTTATACCAGAGGTCTCTGACATATCAAGTTCTTCTAACCCGACGCCATCCGGCAGATTCCAATCAAAATGATAAAGAAGGCTAGCAAGTGCCAGCTCTAGGTTGGCCAATCCAAGCGTGACGCCAGGGCACATTCTCCTGCCTGCCCCGAATGGAGTGAACTCGAAGTCATTACCCCTAAAATCGATACTGCTACTTTCAAATCTTTCTGGCCTGAATACCTCTCCATCATGCCACGGTCTCACGTCCCTTGCTATTGCCCAGACATTCACAAAAACCTTGGTTCCCTTTGGCACATTGTAACCCATAACCTGACATGACTCACGACATTCTCGAGGGAGCAAGAGTGGTACTGGAGCGTGCAACCGTAAAGTCTCCTTGATCACCAGCTGTAGATATCGTAACTTGACCAGATCATCTTCACTTATCTTGTCTTGTCCTCTAAAGGTCTCCCTCACCTCTGATTGAGCCTTATGCATGACTTGCGGGTTCTTAACAAGTTCGGACATTGCCCATACTAGAACGGTTGATGACGTCTCACTCCCAGCAGAGAAAATATCCTATAATACAATCATATGGTTAGGAACTATTACATTAATTCTCACGAGATACGGTAAAAAAATCTAAATGTCCTCACATAAAGAAAGGTCTGCCCATCAATTATTGACAATAACAGCTATTGGGTATGTTCTATTTTCTAAACAAATATTCACATATACTATTATGAAAATAAAGAGCATAAAGTAATCCTTAATTTGCATATAAATTTCCCAGCTATGCCATTGTGCAACATCATCTAAAAAGTAAATCCTAAATTTTGCATCTAAATTACCCACCTTGTTATGTTGTGAGTATCTCCAACAGTTTCCTATCTCATGTTACTATTTTTTTTTTTTTTGCAAAAACAGAAAAAACCCTCTCCAACAGTTGCCCATCCCAGATTGTCATTTATCCCAAGTTAAAAAAAATAGCCTCCGCGCGTGCATATATGCGCGCTCGACTCCGCGTGCGCATCCATCCGTATTAGAGGAGGTGGAAGGGTATAAAAATAATTTTGTTTCACTCTCAGGGTTTCTGATATAAGAGGTTGAAGAGCATAAATATAATTTTGTTTGTCTCTCAGGGTTCGTGATGTAAGTTAGATCTGGGTTTGCCAAGTGAATTATGCCAAACTATTGGAGATGAGCTCTTTTTTTTATTTGGTATATCTTTTTAGGAGTTGGCAAAACACAAGATTTACCAAGTAAAATATAGAAAACTGTTGGAGATGCTCTTACGATGGATATCTAAGAAATCCCTTAAATTACAATTTAAGTTACCTTCTACCATTATTTAGAAATCAAATAAAATACCTTCTTAAAATTACATCTAAATTACAAACATATGCTAATCGCTATAAATTAAAATTACGCCTATATATCTTTCTAAGTGACCTACTTCTATTAGTATTAATTCATAAAAAACTGTCCTAAAAAACATACATATTGTGTATATACTTTCAGTAAACTTACCTATATTAATAGTATGATGGTAGTTAAGCACCATAACTATCTTTTACTCTTATAAAGTTAAACCTCACTACCCATTCTATCTTATACCAGAGAATGCCTCGTCATCCTTTTAATCTCAACCATTACTGATGATTATCCTAGCTGTTTGATGGTGATTAGTTGTAATCATGCCACCGAAAGGGCCTGGCTGCTTCCAGCCACGCACTGAGCCGTCACTTATTAGCCATTCCATGTCACTTTTGCACTTCGCCTCCTGTCTCTTGCACTCCCTATCTCACCACTACGTGCTCCTGATTACCACGACATCAAGTGAGATTTTCTCAGAATTGAAGTTTCATTTTCTCTCAAATAATGCATGTGCTCTCACGGAAAAGCATGAGAGGATCACAGCTCCAAAAGTTTCATTTTCTCAGAATTGCACCTTCAAAAACTACAGTTCCTTAATTAAATATATCCAACTAATTAAGTATTTTCTTATCCAAAATTCATGTATCTGAATCCTACAGCAACGCGTGGAGAATTCATCTAGTTCCATGTATTTGTAAAGGTGTGGTGCAGTGTGTGAAAAAGCAGTGATGAAAACTATTTTCACCACCAGATCGACGTATGAACCGGTGGTAGCTCCACCACCAGACTGACGCGGGAGTGAAAAGTTTTGACCATGGGGTTTTCACCCCACTACGTGTCTACGTCCCCCCGGCCTTTGATTAGGCGGTGAAACATTATCATCACGGATTCAGTAGAAATCAGGGACGAAAATACCACTGGTGAAAATAATTTCTAGTGACTACTAATCTACTATACATATAAAATTTTGACAAGGGGAGCAGCAGAGGAGGTTAAGTGCTTTGGATACCCCAAAGTTGGTTTGTGGACATGGTAATAATAACCATGGGTTCCACCACCAGACTGACGTGGCATGAAAACAATTTTCACCATGGGGTTTTCACCCAACTAAAACACATGGAATCAATAAGAATAGAAGAAAATGGAATCAATAAGGATAAAAGAAAATATATGTCACAACCTTATTACAAAGATAAAGTATATATCTACATATATTAAGGTAGAAAATAAATAAAAATAATAGGATAATTAATTTTATTATTAGTTGGAGGTATATTAACCTGAAGCTCTAATGTTTAGTAGTGCAATAAAATTTCCCTTGCCCGACGCTAGAATTAGAAACAAATTACAGCACTATAAGAACAAAGTGTCGTGTTCTATTAATTATTAATAATTAAGTAGATAATAAGCGGATCTTACGAAAATGACGGTGCTGACAATCTCGTTGGTCAGAGCGAACTGCAGGCCACCTTCCCTCTGCAGCCTCAGCAGGACACCCAGAAGGTCCTCCTGGTCTCGCTCCGGCGTCGGCATGGCTTCACGTTCCTCGATGATGCTCTGGATGATGCGGTACATGTTCCTCTGGCACCTCCTCGCGCTCCTCGCGGCGGCGCTGAACCGCCGCACCAGCCGCGACGACGGGTACAGGTCCGCCAGGTTGAACCCGCTCACCAGCCGCACCACTTCGTCCAGCTCGTGCATGTACTCGTCCCGGTACCTGCACCGGTCGCCGACGGCCGTGCGCGCGGCGACGTCGTTGATCATGCGGCAGATCGCTTCGCTGAGGTTGACGGGCTGCCGGCCGTCGCCGGACTCGCCGGAGATGGAGCGGACGAGGTTGGCCACCTCCTCCTCCCGGATGCTCCGGAACGAGAGCACGCGCCGCTGGCTGAAGATCTCGAGCATGCACAGCTTGCGGAGCTCGCGCCACTGGGCGTTGTAGGGGGAGCCGATGATGTCGTTGCCGCCGCAGGTGATGGTGGCGAGGGTGACGCCGAGGTGGCGGTCGCAGAAGGCGAGGTCGTGGGTCCTCATCACCTCCCGGGCAGCCTCGGCGGAGGAGACCACCAGCGTGGGCACGGCGCCGAAGCGGAGCATCATGAGGGGCCCGTAGGTGCCGGACATCTCGCGCAGCGCCCGGTGCGGCAGGTCGCTGAAGCGCGACAGCATGAGGTGGTGCAGGCTGCCGATGAGCGGCAGCTGCCATGGCCCCGGTGGCAGGCGAAGCGCCGGTGATGTGGCGTAGCTCCGGATGAGCCGGGGAAGGACGGCGAGGAGGAAGACGAAGGCTACAAGAAAAGGGATACTGAGAATGTCCATTTTTTGCCAGGGGATGGGACCAAGTTTGCAGCCAACTACAGGACGATGTCTGAGAGATATATCGAGGAGCTGACGACACATAAATCGGAGAAGAATCAATCATGTGATGTAGGTAGTACTCCTATATCGACATGTGAAACCGAATAAATATTTTCCATCCGGCGTTGTGTTTTTTTGTTATTCCTCCACCACCGGCTACCGCAAACCGTTCGTTACATTTTGAGATTCGTGGCTCGCCATTGCAATTATATGCTGCCACACCCCACTCAGCACTACTGCGTGACGACGTCGATGAGAGAGATATCTAGGAGCTGGCACACAAAAGTTGGAACGGAGAAGAACTTCAATCGTGTAGATGTAAATATGAACCGAATACTGAATATTTTTTTCCATTCGTCGTGTTTGTTTGTTATTCCTACTACACCGCTGGTCTATATATTCCTTTGACCTTAGTGTCTCGAAGAGATATAATATTTTGCGCATGCCTCGCGCGAGCCTTCAAAATAATATTAACTCTGTATTTGATTGTATATATGCTGACCAGAACCAGACAGCTATAGGCCACGGAACAGACAAAGGTATGGTTAGTAATTACTATGCATTACGTGGCAGAGCCGTCCAAATTATACTAATAATTCACGCTATGTTCTAGTTCACACCCCACAAAATTTTACATAAATAAATGAGATTTGTTACGCCTTGACAGGAACTAGCGGTTCGATCTGCTTCTCCATTGGAATTTTTGCAGCCAATAATTGACTAAGGGGGCCCATTTGAATGTATAGAATTTGATTGAATGAGAATCATATTGTTTGGGTACTGTATTTTGATGGAAACGGCAATTCCAAGTAATTCCAGTGAAGCCCACAAAACATTGGTGCACTAGAAAACACTATTTACTAGTTCAACAGCAGCTGTCTGTAATGAAACAACCATGACACAGTAATATGGAAAGAGCATTATATAGTATGCATGCTCAAAAAGATGCTGGAAAGAGATTCCAATTCAATGGACCCAAGCAACAGTCCTTAATAAATGTAGTAACGGGCACTCTAGTCATTTGCTGCTGTATTATTTCTCCCTGTTCCACTATCGCAACACATCATGAAAGCGGGCCAATGAGGGATCGCCGTCGTACACAGCAGCGGTAGCCTCCAGGGCTCACCGCCGGCCGCCTACAGGACCCCAGGTTCGTCAGCATTCGCCTCCAAAGGCCTACGGGGGCCGCCCTGCCAGGCTCTCTCGTACGCTCCTCTTGTGCGCTGTTGTGTGTTCTTTTTCTCCAGCGTGTGCGGCAGAGCCGCCACCGCCTCTATTCCTACTCAAGTCCTTCGCTCCCCTCGAAAAGAATGCGGCAGCACATTTGGAAATGGGGGCTGCGAAGGCAGTGACAAGACTTCTGGAGATATTCTTACGTCCCTTTTTATTTGTCGGAGATGGCGATGCGTCAGTTTTTTTTTTTTTTTTTATGAATGATTTATAGAAAATACGTATAATATTTATATCTCTAAATAATTTTGTTAAAAAACTACTATTTGATTCGAGACCATGATATTAATTAGTCCTAATTGATGATCTTTATTATTTATTAAAATTACTCGTTGGGAGTGCTACCCGCCCAAGTTCGATTCCTGGGTGAATCGAATTTGGGTGTTCTTATCAAAAAGACTTCCCAGAAATGGCGGCAGCTCCAATATTTTTTTTTTTTTTTTTTTTTTTTGAATGCAGCAGAACCCCAGTGCGGGATAAATTGATCAGGCCGAACGCCGCCGTTGAGTAGAAACTACTATTTGATTCGAGACCACATAGTAGTCCGCAATAATGACGATGCCTTGATACAACACCCCACCTCTTATTTTGGCCGATCTGAAAAAAATGCTCGTACGCCAGCTGTGTATTGGACCAGAGGGATTACCCACAATCTAACCACTGAAGCAGCCACCATAATGCATGAAAATACCATTGTATCCTTATAAAAGTAAATTTGGGATAATCATTTAATCATTTCACCAAAAGTAAAAAAAATTGATAGATACAATTAATACATAGTGATAAAATAATATAACATAGAAACATAGGATAAACTCTGCATATATTTATTGTCCTGCCGTACAGATTTCTATTACAATTATAATCACACTCTTCTGGGTACAAATTAAGTAGCAACATGGACATAGTTCACATAACAAATCACCCCATTAATTTGGTATAAAATTACTATAAGGTTTTGCCTTGAGCCAAAGCATGGATTTCTTTCTTAATGTTATCCCATAGGCCTCTGTCATATCAAGTTCTTCTAACTTGACGTCACCAGGCAGATCCCAATCAAAATGGTAAAGAAGGCTAGCAAGCGTTAGCTCTAGGTTGGCCAGTCCGAGTGTGATGCCAGGGCATATTCTCCTACCTGCCCCGAATGGAGTGAACTCGAAGTCATTACCCCTAAAGTCGATGTTGCTACTTTCAAATCTTTCTGGCCTTGAATTCCTCTCCATCATGCCACAGTTTTCTGTCCCTTGCTATTGCCCAAACATTCACAAACACCCTAGTTCCCTTTGGCACGTCGTAACCCATAATTTGACATGACTCACAACATTCTCGAGGCAAGAGTGGTACTGGCGGGTGCAGCCGTAAAGTCTCCTTGATCACCAGTTGTAGATATCTTAACTTGACCAAATCACCTTCGTTTATTTTGTCTTGTCCTTTGAAGGTCATCCTCACCTCGGACTGGGCCTTATGCATGACTTGTGGATTCTTAACAAGCTCTGACATTGCCCATACTAGACCGGTTGATATTGTTTCACTCCCAGCAGAGAAAATATCCTACAATATTGTCACACAATTACACAATGTAAAATAGGACATTCACTTTAATTCCCACAGGAAACTCTTAAACAACTACTTAATTTGTTCCAAATTATAACTCGTTTGACTTTTTGACCAAGTTTGATCACTCGTCTTATTAAAAATTTTGACTTAAATTTATTTTTTGTCTTGTTTTATTAATAAAGTTGATTCTGAACAGATAACTAACTTTTTTAGTTTTAGGTACTGAAAATGGACTACCAAAAAATATTTATTGTGAAAAAATTTCATTTGCCTAATGCTAAATTAGAAAATTAGAACATTTAGAACAAAGTATCATATCATATATGCATTGGAGGTTTTGAGGGAATGTGGTGTTAGATGACTAGAAGATACCTCAAGTGTTTCTACAAGGATTGCGAAGAACTTGAACTAAATTAAGTGAAGATGATGTGGATAACTTTCAATTAAGAAGTTAATTAAAAGTTAGTTGGGATGATGTGTGTATGGCTATAAGTGGAAGATGATATGGATTGTTAATGGCAAATCTTGTGGATGACTGGTGCGTTTAGAAAAACTTGTATTCCCTTCATTCTAAATTATAAGACATTTGACTTTTTTATCCTACATTTGACCATTCGTCTTATTCAAAAAATTCGTGCAAAAAGAGCCAAATTTGAGTTATTATTGAAGAACATCTATTAATAAAGCAAGCTATGACAAAAAAAAAAATATTTTATAGAAAATTTTGAATAAAACGAGTGGTCAAACTTGGTGATTTGGAATGGAGGGAGTAGTTAAGATGAGGTATTTTGATAAAAAAAAAAAAAAAAAAACCCTCCAATAGTTAGCTCTCTCAGTAGAAAGCTGCTAGTAATGATTTAGAAAGTCTTTTAAGACATGCTCTTGGTTTTATAAGAAGAGCGCGGATCTTACGAAAATGATGGCGATGAGTATCTCGTCGGTGAGAGCGAACTGCAGGCCACCTTCCCTCTGCAGCTTCATTAGAACATCCAGAAGGTCCTCCTCGTCTCCCTCTGGCGTCGGCATGGCTTCACGCTCCTGGATGATGCTCTGGATGATACGGTCCATGTTCCTCTGGCACCTTCTCGCGTCCCTCGCGGCGGCGCTGAACCGGCGTAGCAGCCGCGAGGACGGGTACAGGTCCGCCAGGTTGAGCCCCGCGACCAGCCGCACCACCTCGTCCACCTCGTGCATGTATTCGTCTGCTAGGTACCTGCACCGGTCGCCGATGAGCCTGCGCATGGCGATGCCGTTGATCATGCGGCAGATCCCTTCGGTGAGGTTGACTGGCCGGCCGCCGTCGGCACACGCCCCGGAGATGGCGCGGAGGAGGCTCGCCACCTCGTCCTCCCGGACAGGCCGGAGCGAGAGCAGGCGTCGCTGGCTGAAGACCTCGCGCATGCACAGCCGGCGGAGCTCACGCCAGTTGCCGTTGTAGGGGGAGCCGATGAGGCCGTTGCCGCCGCAGGTGACGGTGTCGAGGACGACGCCCAGGTGGCGGTTGAAGAGGGCGAGGTCGTGTGTCCGCATCACCTCCCGGGCAGCCTCCGCGGAGGAGGCCAACAGCGTGGGGACGGCGCCGAAGCGGAGCAGCATGAGGGGCCCGTAGGTGCCGGACATCTCGCGCAGCGCCCGGTGAGGCTGGTCGCGGAAGGGCGACAGGACGAGGTGGTGCAGGCTGCCGATGAGCGGCAGCTGCCATGGCCCTGGTGGCAGGCGAAGCGCTGATGGTGGCTTCGTGCGTGATGACGATTGTGATGTAGCTCCGGATGAGCCTGACAAGGAGCGCGAGGAAGACGAAGGCTACGAGAAACGCGATCCTGATGTCCATTTTTTTTGCGAGGGATGGGACTTCAGTTTGCAGACAACATATACCAATCATATATGGGATCCTGATGGTGGTTTCGTCCTTGTTCGACATGTTTGTTATTCCTAGTTTCCTACTACAATATACCTTCTCCATTCCAATTCATAACAGTACATGTTTGATTTTTTTAACATTAAAGTTAACCAAAATCATTTTATTTAAAAAGAAATTTTTTTTTGATAAGATGACAAAAATATTATTTCTCTTGTCATGACTTTTGCTTTTTTAATAAAAATTCAAAAAAAATTTAAAATTTTTCTTGTCATGTTTTTTTTAGTAAAAAAATTTTAAATAAAATGAGTTTTCAATTTTAGTATTTTAAAAAAAATAAGCTAAATATTTTTAAACATCTTATAAATTTAGAATGAAGTACCAATCGTATATGGGATATTTATTTTGCGCATGGCGCGAGCGAGCCTTCAAGATTCTAATTTTGCATTTGGTTGTATATATGCTGATCAGACGGCTACAGGCAAACGGAACAGATGAAGCTGTGGATAACTGCATCCGGATGAGCTTGAGGAGGGTAAGAAGAGGACAAACAACGGCATCCGGATGAGCTTGAGGAGGGTAAGAAGAGGCCAAACGACCAAGGCTACAGGATCCGAATATCCATTGTTGGCTTGGTGCTAGAGACGGGATCGAGTCCGGACAAATATACTTTCTTTGTTAGAAAAAGAGTTGCTATGGAATGTATACCGTTAAAAAATTTTAAATTTAATTAGATTTATAAAAATAGTATCAAAATTTATATCTTTAAATAAGTTTATTATAAAATGTATTCAGTGATTCTCTTAATGATATCAATTATATACCATAAATATTAATACTTCCTTTTATACATTTGGTTAAAGTTGAAACTATTCTTCTTCTCGAAAGTGTGGGTGACATTGGAAGGAAAGTAGACTAGTGTTATCAATAATTTAGGGAGTAGTGCACTGTACACAATACTCTGTCGCTAGGCAAAATGAGTGTCTTCCTTGTTTTTCAAAGAGTTGAATGCCTTTAACTTTAAAAATATATAAGAAAATATTAATATTTATAGTATATAATTAGTATCATTAAATAGATTGTTGAATCTACAAATATTGCTGATATTTTCAACAAATCTAGTTAAATTAAAAAAGTTTGATCAGTACATATATCATAGTGACACTTATTTTAGACGAAGGAAGTATATATCAATGTGAAATTGAACAAATCTTTCCCATCGACAAGCCAATCTCAGCATAGAAGGTTTTATGTCCAAGTTTGTCAAACATGGCAGTCTTGGAGACTGAAATAAAATAGGTGCTCCCCATATATAATTTTATTTAATTGTTTAGTAGGCTTGTACCAACATTTAATTCTTCTATTGCGTTGTGATGAAATATAACATGTAAACTGTGGATGTGTTTAATTGTCTGGACAACAACCAAAGAATAGGCTCTAGACGGCTCTAGAGATGCAATGTCACTTGTTTGTTTACCTAAACTTCGTTGGAGTCTGTGCAGCACAGAACCTGAAGCATCCTTGGGCCAGGCTTAGGACGGCGACAGTGCAGCCATTTTTTTATAATTGTTGGGTCACGCTTTCTTTCATCTTTTTATTTTCTCTTCGCCTCTCCCAATCCCATCGCAATAGCTTGCTAGGAGAATTTCATGCTGATCGGAGGCTTCACCATGGCAAGAGAGAGCAGATGGGAAGGTCTATATCCCGTCTCCGTAGATGAATCCGGCACTACTACACAAAAGATTTTCCATATCCCGTCTCCGCAGATAAATCCTTGATTAACTGTGACCTATAGTTGGTAGCGGTTAAAAAAACTGTCACCGTTAATCTATTTTAACCGTCGCGGTTGAACATGCTGTAGTAGTGTGGAAGCGACGGCCGGCAGCAGCTCCGCCTCCATGCTGCTTATCTTGTGCCAGGCATACGCGCCCAGGTTCCCCACGCACTTGTCGATGGCGGACGCCGAGGATCACGGACGGAGCCTAGTGAGGGAAACAACACGCCCCCCCCCACATCGGCCATCAAACTGCATGAGACAAGACTGAAGGGCATGTACATCTCCATTATCTGACTGCAGGCCGGCATGAAGTAGTCTCTCAAGTGACATCATTGGTAATCACCATGAATTGTATGATATCCAGTATGTTCAATTGATGTGATTGATCAATTTTCTAATCCTTTCTCTCTCACGAGATGTGGACCTGGGATACTTAAATATGGCACTAATTTAGTATTAGCATTAAATTTTTGTTATGAGACATCTTTCAAAAAAAATAGTTATGAAACTAATTTGTAATGGTGTCATCATACAAGTCTACTACTTTCTCACTAATCTGTAATGTAATTTGCCCCACCTTCCCCCCCCCTACTTTTCAGTCGCCGCTCCAGGATGGACATGTTCCTGAATATCAGCGTGTAGGGTGCCTTCCAGTATCGGGTAACCGATGTCGAATGCTCTGAAAAAGAGCGTGAAGGTGAGCGGCAAGATGATGCAGCCCATGGCCGTGCCGATCACCCTGCAGGCTGCAGTTCTCAGGACCACGCTGAACTCAAGTTTGTGTTCGAGCTCGAGAAGCCAGACGGCCTGCTCTCTCGGCACGGCCAAGCTGGTACCGTCGCCGGAGCCATAGGTGACGCAGGAGCAGCTCGTCAAGGTGCTCGGAGCCTGAGTCTTGCGCCGTGCTAATGGACTTGAGCCATAGCATCATGATGGCGTCGTGATGATGTCATATGCGCTCTTTTCCTATTGAAAATTAAAGAAGAAATGTCTTCAAATACAAGTATGCGTGTATATAATGACCGATTTACTCTTATTTGGAAATGAATAAAAAAATAAATATAACCTTATATATTTTGGTACTAGTCTCACCTAATTTGGTACGATCCCTATCTATTTGGTATCTTTCAGTTGTGTATCTCTTATTTTTCGTTTGGTTTCGCCCAATAGATGGTCTACCTTTTTTCCAACCATTGTAAAATTTCTCTAATCTAAAAAGTTACAAAGATATTTATTCTTTTTTTTGAATTACACAGTATAATGCATCCCTATGAACACCTCATCCCTACGAGCACCTCCGGCAGATCTGGAGATTTCCCGCTTACCACCATTAGACCATAGGCCCATTCGCACAAAGATATTTATTCTACTCATTAGTTATGTACAATAAGTGGATAGTTATGTTCAATAAGTGGAGTGATCTAGCTAGTTGAATCAATGAAAATAGAGACTGCACGATACATTATTGCCAATGAAAAATGCGATGCTGTGTAGAAAGAAAGTCAAGTAGACATTTCCCCGGCCCGCACACCTTGTACTCACCATGGAAGTTTGTCCTCGCTATGTACTAGATGTGCTGCCGAGAATTAGATGCATGATCACTAACTTCTGTTTTTCTGTTTTCATTTAGTACTGGAGTAAATACGCTGATAAAACAGAGAAACAGACGAAGCTGAGACGTCAAGGATTGATGACACCTTCTCTCCAGTTTTGAATTATGGGCTCACAGTCTTGGTTTGTCCTAATGGCTTTTCTTCTGTTATTTTTCTTTGTTTCTTTTTTTAATAATGTTCTTTGTCTCTTTCTTTGCTCCTAAAGTGGCTTATTGCTGCCGCACGTAATCTACCTTGTACCTTCTTGAACTCATATTTAGATTTTGTTTTGGACAAAATCTCTGTAGGGCTCCAAAGTATAACTTTGACTTTATATTTTTATAAAAATAACAAACAAAGTGATATATTTATACTTTTATGAAAGTATTTTTCAAGACAAAAAAGATTCATATAGTTTTTATATTTTCAAATTCGACAACTTAAAAGTTATTCATGATTTATGTTCCCAATGTTTGACTCAAACCTCGTTTCTTTATCATCTAAATGTTTCAAATTTCTTCTTGAACTGCTCTTTATTTTTGCTAATAAAATCTCTGTAGGGCCCCGGCCCCTTCAGCTTCTAAAAAAAAATAACAAACAACCATATATGAATAGATTAATGATTTGACTTTGAAAGACCGAAAAGATGTCTAGAGGGTGAATGATGTAGGCCAAAACAATTTCTTCGTCAAACAAAATTTTTTTGTCATTGTTTCAAAATTCCTAAAAGGACATATTTGTTCTCGCAAACTCAAAACTTATTAGGACAATGTTGAGAAAAACCTGAAGGCAAAGTAAAGGCAAAACAATCCACAATCAAAGGTCGGAAAATTGGATTAGAAGTTTCGACGTGGGTTGGCAAGTTCCAAAGATCGTAGGTCAAAGTTGGAACTTCATATTCAAAGTAGATCGGAAGTTCAGGTCAGAAGTAGACCGGAAGTTCTGAACCAGCCAGAAAAACAGCCTCCAAAACCAAACAGTGAAAAAAAAGACCAAAACGAATCAAATGAACTCTAAAAAATTAGAAACTTTACACATAATCACTCAATTTGACTAACCCATTTAGAAGATATCCCCAAGAGATGAGTAAAAAAGATCTAATCTGACAAAAATTCAAAATACCTCTCTCAAATTAGAATTTTGTTAGTTTTTCTCCAAATGAGGATTTCTAGGTGATTGTGGGAAACATGCCAAAAGCAGTGGCTACATGTGTATTCCCAAGCCCTCCTAGAACATCTTAAAAACATCATCACAAAGATCTTCAAAAACATCACCTCTAAAAATGGTTGTTTTAGAGGCAGTTCAGCTTGCCAACTGTCTCTAAAGATAGCTGACATTTCTAGAGGCAGCTGAAACCAAGCCGCCTCTAATAATCGATTCTTAGAGGCACTTTGGCTCAAAAACTATTTTAGAGGCATATTTTAATAGAAGCCTCTCTACCCAAAACGGGAGATGCCACTAAAAATGGACTCCTAGCGGCAATGGTATAGAAAATTTTAATTTTGGCAAACAAAATTGTAGCATACTCCTTAAGTAGAGAAAAATTATATTAATAGCAGCATACACCCTGATGAGACATAGACCAGTCTCCTTTCATTATTGTACTCTCATTAGGTAATCGTTTAATCATTTCACATAACGTAAAAAAAGGATAGCTACACTTAATACAAAGTGATGAAACAATATAAGATAAACATAGGATAAAGTCTGCACATATTTATTGTCCTGCATTACAGATTATATTATAACTATAATCACACTTTCTCTCGGTGCAAACTAAGTAGCAACAAGGACCCAATTCACATCACAAATCACCTGATTAATTCAGAGTAAACTTGTAAGGTTTAGCCTTTACCCAGAGCATGGACTTCTTTCTTAATGTTATCCCAAAGGCCTCTGTCATTTCAAGTTCTTCCAACTCGATGCCATCGGGTAGATCCCAATCAAAATGGTAAAGAAGGCTAGCAAGCGCCAGCTCTAGGTTGGCCAATCCAAGCGTGATGCCAGGGCATATTCTCCTACCTGCTCCAAACGGAGTGAACTCAAAGTCATTACCTCTAAAATCGATACTGCTGCTTTCAAATCTCTCTGGCCAAAATTTCTCTGCATCATGCCACAATTTCTTGTCCCTTGCTATTGCCCAAACATTCACAAACACCTTGGTTCCTTTTGGTATATTGTAACCCATAACCTGGCATGACTCGCGACATTCTCGAGGGAGCAAGAGTGGTGCTGGAGCATGCAACCGTAAAGTCTCCTTGATCACCAATTGTAGATATCTTAATTTGATCAAATCACCTTCGGTTATCTTGTCTTGTCCTTTGAAGGTCTCCCTCACCTCTGACTGGGCCTTATGCATGAGTTGTGGATTTTTAACAAGCTCCGACATTGCCCATACTAGAACAGTTGATGATGTTTCACTCCCAGCAGAGAAAATATCCTGTACAAAATGTAAAGTGGGACATTCACATTAATTAATGGGATGCACTAAAAAAATCTTAGTATTCTAACAAAAAGATCTAATCATTAATTTGGTAGATGCTAATCAACATTGATTATACTAACTAGTTGATATATTTTTGTTTTCTAAATTATATCCACGTATATCATTATGAAAAAAACACCACATAAAGTAACCTGTAAAGGTGCATATAATATAAATACCCATCTATGCTATCATGCAACATCATCTGAAGTAAACCCTAAATTTTGCATCCAAATTTCACACCACATCAATATACTATGATGAATAATCTAAGTAACCATTGAATCAACATCTAAGTTACAACTTATGTCATTGTTAGAAATGAACCAAATATTTTAAAATTTATATCTAAATTTTCAACATATGCTAATATACAATATCTATATGTTTCTAAATGATCCACTAATACTAATATTAATATATAATAAACTGACCTTAAATAAACATATATGTGCATACACTTTCACTAAAACATGGTGACAAACCTATATTAATAGTATAATTGTAATAATAAGTACCACATACTACTTTGTAAAAATTATTTTATGTATAATTCTTTGATAAGAAAAATCATGGAAGGTTATGAACTTAGGATATAACAAATTAAGTTGGCTTGTGGATATGATATCCCTGGTATTCTAGATCCTTATTGGCGTAAACAATGAATACTGCTATCCTTTTAACTTTAGCATCGCTAAGCCCTGTTGATCTTACTTCCAAACTTTATAATTTTATTGAGTGCCGAGGTGCAGACCTACTTAAAATAATTATCTTTTTTTGTCATATTAGTAAATAAGAATATAATTTATTACCTAAATCTTTTTATAAAATACAAAAGAGTTCTAACTAAAAGGTAAGTATAAGATATTCGACTTAACTTGAGGATTAAGAAACTACAGAAACTAATAAAATCAAAATTTGAATTCAAAATTAAGATCTAAGATGTCATGTGACATGGTTAGCAATAAGAGATACCATAACTTGAGCTATGGATTTAACTAAATGTGTATTGAAGACAAATGGGCGTGCCACGCACAGAGCAAGAGAAATTATAAATATGGATAAAAAATATATGTAGAATAATTGATAAGTTCATCTGATCGGATAAATAAAGAAGTATCTATGTTATTCTTAAAAAATGAACAAAAATGATAGCACAGGGATAATTAATTTGTTGAGTTGTAGCTACTAAACATGGACTACGATACCAAAAATAATTAGTGTAATAAATTTTCATTTGCCTAATGTTGAACTAGAAAAAGAATAGAACATTATGAATAAAGTATCGTATGTGTTTGAGGTTTTGCAGGAGTATGGTGTTAAATAACTAGAAGATATCTCGCGTGTTGTTGTGAGGATCATGAAGTAACACTTGGAATGAAATTAAGTGAAGATAATATGCATATCTTGCAATTAATTAAGAGGTTAGAACTCAGTGAAAGATCATATGGATAGTTAGTGGTGGTGGTCGATGAGACTTGTATGTGGCGATACATTTATAAAGGGATTAGCTTTATAATGGCGGAGTTTACCCAAATAACTGTGCTGACAATCTCGTCGGTGAGAGTGAACTGCAGTCCACCTTCCCTCTGCAGCCTCAGGAGTACACCGAGAAGGTCCTCGTCTCGCTCTGGCGTCGGCATGGCTTCACGCTCCTGGATGATGCTCTGGATGATGCGGTACATGTTCCTCTGGCACTTCCTCGCGTTCCTCGCGGCGGCGCTGAACCGGCGTACCAGCCACGAGGACGGGTACAGGTCCGCCATGTTGAACCCACCAAACAGCTGCACCACTTCGTCCACCTCACGCATGTATTCATCTCTGTACTTGCACCGGTCGCCGACGACCGTGCGCGCGGCGACGTCGTTGATCATGCGGCAGATTCCCTCGCTGAGGTTGACGGGCCGGCCATCGGCGGACTCCCTGGAGATGAAGCGGAGGAGGTGCGCCACCTCCTCTTCCCGGATGCTCCGGAACGTGAGCACGCGTCGCTGGCTGAAGAGCTCGAGCATACACAGCTTGCGGAGCTCGCGCCAGTGGGCGTTGTAGGGGGCGAAGATGATGTCCTTGCCGCCGCAGCTCATGATGTCGATGGTGACGCTCAGGTGGCGGTCGCAGAAGGTGAGGTCTTGGGTCTTCAACACCTCCCTGGCAGCCTCGGCGGAGGAGACAACCAGCGTCGGCACGGAGCCGAAGCGGAGCATCATCAGTGGCCCGTAGGTGCCGGACATCTCGCGCAGCGCTCGGTGAGGCAGGTCGCTGAAGCGCGACAGCAGGAGGTGGTGCAGGCTGCCGATGAGCGGCAGCTGCCATGGCCCTGGTGGCAGGCGAAGCGCTGATGGTGGCTTCGTGCGTGATGGCGTGATGTAGCTTCGGATGAGCTTGAGGAGGAGGGTGAGGAGGACGAGGAAAGCTGGAAACAGGATCCTGATGTCCATTTTTGCCAGCGATGGGACGAGTTTGCAGCCAACTGCATATATATAGAATTGTGTTGCCGGATGCGAAATACTAGTAGCAACTAGTATACTCATATAAATAAATCCTAATGTGAAACCGAATAGATATTTTATTTTGCGCATGCCACTCAGGAGCCTTCAAGCTGACAACTCTGTATATGTTTGTACATGCTGATTTAATTTTCAGACAGATAGCTATGGCTACGGAACAGACGAAGTTGTGGTTAGATAACAAGATTGCTAACGGACAACCAATTGTTTCTATATATGGACACCAACACTCTATTTTCTTGCCGTTCGATCTAGGGCTACTATTCATCTTCCAGCGGCGTCCTCGCCTCCACAACCTTAACAATATATGTTGCTGTCGGATCGAGGCTACTAGAGTCCGCCCATTCGAACCAAATCCACACGCCGACCGCTACTATCCATCTTCCTACGTTTTTGTCCTCGCCTCTACAGCCCCGCCTTCGTCCTCGTCCGTGCCCTGGCCACTGCCACCACACCCTTGCCACGGCATTTTAGGGTCTTGGCGAAGCTCTGTCGCGGTGGATCGATGCGGCGACGGTGCTCCGACGAGACTCTTTGCCTGCCCCCCTTCCCTCACCACCGCCATCTCCTCCAACTCCAGCCACCAATTCTGGCGAACTCCCCCACCCCTCCCTGGCCCAGCCGCTACGACCAACGTCAGGGCCCCTAAGCCGACGGACATCCTTCCCCAACCGACAGGCCTACCTGCCTCCCCTCCTGCTGGCCGACCCCTTCTATACAAAGTTTTAAATCTCCGGCTATAGCTGCGGGGATAGCTGCGGGGATAAAATTACGCTAGGAGATTCAACTTTTAGCGCTAAACGTTCACAGCCGCTAATAGCTGCGTTTAGCCCGATATAGCCGCTAAACAGACGTTCATTTAGCTGCAAGCCTGCAGCTACATGATGGGCCAAAACAAAAGGAAGGCCGGCCGGCCCAAATAGGCTCGTCCCATCGTAACCCTACGCTCCTCTCTCTCATTCTCTTCCGTAAAAAGAAACAGAGGTGGCGGCGACAGCGACGCTCAATCCCGGACACGAAGACCGCGGCGGCCGGCGGGCAGGAGCAGGAGGCACTCCTATTCCTCTCCCTGAAGTGACGACGCGTGGTGCCCGATGCTCTGCACTCTTCTTCCCTCTCGCCCGAGCAGTGGCCGCTGTAAGGTGGAGGGGGCTGCGTTCTAGCGGCGGCAGCCCCGGCGACAACAGCAACAACGGTGGCGGAAGGTGCCGTGACATCTGCACTCCAGTTCTCTTCTTGCCCATGCGCCTCTGACAACTTCAAATGGTCGACATCGTGCCACAACAATCTGGAAAGTTTCTTCTCTGCTAACATTGCGTTCTCATCTTGTGAAATTGAAGTGTTCTGTATTTTTTCCCCTAAACTTTTAGAAGACCGCTAAATGCCTTAGCTGCAGCCATCTCCGGCAATAGCTGCTCTTAGAGCATCTCCAAGGGATTTGGCAAATTGACTTGGCATTTATTGTTGTTTGCAAACTCCCAAAACGAAATGCAAATAATTAAAATAGAACATCTCCAAGAGAATTGGCATTTGGAGTTGGCAATTAACTAATTTGTGGACCCAGGCTGTTGCTGGACTGCGCGGTGAAACTTCACGCGCCATTCATCGCGCGCCAGGCCGCCGCCTTCCGTGTCGTCTCCTCCGCCGACGTCCAACGCCGTGGCCTCCCTCACGGCC
The DNA here is from genome assembly GCA_015844335.1 of Chrysopogon serrulatus. Taxonomy (NCBI): domain Eukaryota; kingdom Viridiplantae; phylum Streptophyta; class Magnoliopsida; order Poales; family Poaceae; genus Chrysopogon; species Chrysopogon serrulatus. Next base: position 27,700 of record JADLZL010000487.1, on the reverse strand, counting down.
ATCATCACCCGGTGCGGCCTCGACGGCCCATCGACTACGAGCATCGACGAAGACGCTGGAGGTCTTCTTCGTGCGTCGGCAGCGTCGTCGCGGCTCAAGGCCGCCGGCGTCATCTCGCCCGCGTCCATGGCGCCCTTCGCCGACCTGGATGTGCACGCAAGCCGTGGCGCCCGCTTACGGCCGCGACTTCGACTACGCCAACTTCTTCTACGCGTACGCCGCCAACACCACGGTGGCGGAGTTCCTGGGGGTACTACATCTTGCCGGTACGCGGCGGCGGGGAAGGTGCTCATCAGCTTTGGCACCGACCCGGCCAGCAATGGCTCCGGCCAGGGGAAGGGGTTCTTCACGGCGTGCAGTGAGCTCCGCCACCAGGGGAGGCTCCACGGCATCTTCGTCTGGGGCGCCGATAACTCCCTCGAGGATGGGTTCCGATGCGACGTTCTCCTTGATGTCCGGACGATTGGGATTTGCAAAGACAATTACGGCTTGGCAATTTTGCCAACTCTCCACCCTCAAATGCAAACTTGCCCAAAATGCAAAACTGAATTGCAAAACCATTGGATACTACTTTTTACAAATTTTTTGCATATTAGCAAATGCCAAGTCTAAATGCAAAGCCCTTGGAGATGCTCTTAGCTATTTCAGAAGACAACAACTAAGAGGCTTAGCCGGAGATTTAAAACATTGCTTCTATACCCCATCAGAATTGGAGAAGAAAAAAGGAGGCTCACTGTAACCCTAGCTTGCCAGCGCCGATTGAGGCGGTAACATGTCATCAAGATTGTGCATCGATGATGTCAACAATCCTCCCGAGTCAACAGCAATAAGAAATTAAGGGTTTTAATTAGTGCGTCAGGAACTGCTTGCACCCGCTTAGGCCTTGTTTGCTGCACACAAATACACTCCGATCCATACAGTTTAGACAAGATTAGAGTGTATTTTAGTTTAAATTACACTTCAATCCCTCCCAAACTGTATGAATTGGAGTGTATTTGTGCAGCCAAATAAAGCCTTAGCAGCAAACTACAATCGTCTGGACTGGAAGCAAATGCTTCTCGACTTGAGTGGTTTTTTATGATGTGTCACACATATCTTGGTATGGGCTAATTTTTTGTATGAATTTTTAATATGAAGTGATTTATATATGGAGATCTTGATATTCATTTTTTTCTTCCGTTGCATTTGGTATAAATATAATAAGTGTAAAAAAACAAAGAATAGGTAAGAGACCACGACCGTCTGAATCTTTAACTCCGTAATAAGAAACAAACTGTTTTACCACTAGATTATTTTAATTACATGTTCCGTATACCCGTGGTAAACTGGTAATATGAGTTGAATAACTCACTCACGTCTATCTATCTACTACTACTAATACAAAATTCTATTCTAAGAGATATTCAATCCTGTTGCAACGGACATTTTTGTTAAATTGAAAACGACTTTTCTTTTAAAGAAGAGAAAAACACCGTTGTGACGAAGCCCGAGACGTCTCCGTGGGCTTAGGCGTTTGGTCCATCTGGAACTTAGCTTTACAACTCTCAATACATAATTCAAACAGGGTCGAAGCCCAATCAAGCCGCTGGCCCAAAACCTGACCCATTTCTATTCCAAACTATTTCTTCCTCGTGTTGGAAACTAGGAATTGGAATTGGAATTTGGACGTGGTGGTGGCGAACTGGCGACTGGCGACCCGGCGGGCGGCGATATCTGGTCAGTGTGGGCGTTGATTCAAGTGGAGAGCAGCTGGGTCCCACCCGCGCAGTTGGCTTGGCTTGGCCGCTGCTACTGGCCGTGCGCGCACCGGCCGCCCCACCTCCTCCATCTTCCCATGGTGGTGGTATCATCCCCACCTGAATTCCTCTCCCTCCTCCTCCCCTCGTGCAACCACCTACCCATCTCTCCCACCGCCTTCCTCGCCTAGCCCGCCGCCACAGCGGCCGTCGACGAGCGCCATGCCCGCCGCGCCGTCCACCTCCGCGACTTCGCTGCTGCTGGGCCTGGGCGGCGGCAGGCTCCCGCGGTTCCGGTTCCAGTCCCTCCGCGCCGCCGCCAAGCCCCCTTCCGCAGCCCAGCCTCCTCCCCGTCCACACCGCTCCCCCGATGCCGCACCAGCGCGAGCCCCCGCCCTCTGGCGCCCGTCTCCGCCTCCGCCCTCGCGTTGCCCGTGTCGGTGACGGCCGCTCCCCACCGCAGGTGGAGGATGGCTGGGTGGGAGGGGGGGCCGCAGCCGTTAGGAGAGTAGCTGTGGCGCTAGCGTGCGGGGCGCTCGCGGCGGCGTGGTGCCGGGGCGTTGGCTGTGGGGGCGGCCGCGGCGGCGGGAGCGGGGGCCGGGGCCGGGGCGCCGGGGGCGGTGGAGGCGGCCGCGGGGATTGGAGGGTTGGCGCTGCGTGGGGGCTGGCCTAGAGTGCTGCAGATTCTGCAGCTGCTCAGGGAGCAGGGCCTGGTTCTGGCCGTGCTGCTCGGGCTCTCTGCGTTCTTCTCCATGGCGGAAACTTCAATCACGACCCTTTGGCCTTGGAAGGTGCGTGCAGCAAGTATCCGGAGACCCATTTTCTTACACTCCTGTTGTTGCCGTAGTAATTACTGTGCAGACGCGAAATGAACTATGCTTCCAGTTTTGCAATCAGTTTGGTTCACTGAGCTACGAGGTAGGATATTGAGACTTTTTGGATACTTAGATGAGCGGATTGGTATTGGTAGTGTTGCTGCTACGAGGGGAAGCTGCAACCAATAGAAATGCGGTGTGTCTTATGGGTACCTTGTATCAACTGTTATACCCATTCTACATGGGTAATTATGCAATCAAGTTAGGATAATGATGAATGTTGAGTATTTGTATGAACAAAGCAAATGGATACGCACTAGCTTAGGCTGTTGGGTTGAGTGGTGGCATGTGTGGGTGAGGATATGGTGGTTGTCATGCACTCCTGCTTCAGCAGTGATGTTATAATTTTGTCTCGCTTGGTGATGACGTAACCCACAGCACGAGTTTGTATTTGAGAAGCAATGTAACTGCTGGGAGTTGTGCTGAAAGACATGGAGAAAGCATTATTGCTCCTTCCTTTTTTTTGTAGGATAGAGGGGTGAGCAGCAGGCATCACTGATTGACAAGCTGACAACAGTGAGGGGCTTCAGATATATTGATCAGTGTGCACATGCGCTTTAGTGACCTGCTGTGCTAGTGATCTGTAGGAGAATTAGTCAGGGAATCTATGCAAGGAAAGTGTTTATTATTTTGAAACTGGAAGTCTGGAACTAATGACACTCGTATTGGATTACCAGTCTTACTGACTTTATATATTGTCTCTGGTTCAGAATATTTATAGCTTTGATGCTCTTGTAACTATCATTAAAGGAGTCCTGCCTCCTTCTTCATGTTTATCAACATTTAAATTCAATTCTAATTCTTCAAAAACTAAAACAAGTTGATCAATGTAAATTGATGGCTGGATTCGGTTATTCACATGTTGAACTTGCATTTTATTTTTAGTAGAGGTTTATTTGCAAGCACAGGAATAATGAAGCCCTAGGTTTATTAGATGTTGGTGCCAGAGTCTTTTCATAACAGCACACATGGGATTGAACATTGAAGTTTGTTTCATGGGAAAATTTTCAATTGAATCATGCTTAATGTTCAAAAACTAGCAAGAAGCATAGACATAGCAACACTGTATTGTGTAATGGGTTGCATATTTTTTCCCCCCTTTGCATTTGTGTGTTTTTCTAACAACAACAACAACAACAACAGAGCCTTTTATCCCAAGCAAGTTGGGGTAGGCTAGAGATGAAACCCAAGAGAGACGGAAACCGGAAGACACAAAAGGGCACACGACGAAAGAGGTCACGGTTCGGAAACGTTGATTGCCGCCTCAAGGTCCAAAACTAAATCCTTGGAGATATTCCACTCCTTAAGGTCTCTCTTAACGCCTCGTCCCAAGTCTGCTACCGCTTTACGTGGCCCGCCTGTAACCCCCACTACGTTCAATCGGTGTTGAATCAATTTCTCCTCCATTGGTGCCACCCCAACCCTATCCCGAGGCAATTCTATCCCTCCCGGTGTGCCCGCAAAACCAACGCAACATACGCATCTCTGCGCCACACTCAATTGCTGGACATGTCGCCTTTTGTGGGCCAACACTTTCAAAACCGTTATGTAATGAATCGCCGCCTATAGAATTTACCCTTCAGCTTCGAGGCACCCTTTTTATCACAAAGGACGCCTTGAAGCTTGGCGCCATTTCAACCAACCCGCTGCAATTCTGTGCCCGACGTCTTCATCTATGTCGCCATCCTTTTGTAGCATCGATCCTAAATACCGAAAAGTATCCTTCTTGGCCACCACTTGCCCATCTAGGCTAACGTCTCCCTCCTCGTGCCTAGTCGCGCTGAAATCGCACCTCATTTGTGTGTTTTTCTAACATTGTTCGGAAATTGCCACATCAAGGCCTAATTTTCTGGTGATCTGCCTAGTGCCCAGTAGCTAAGCTAGCCTCTCTATTCAGGCATTGAGGCATCACCCCATTCTACCCACCTAGGGCATTTTTAGATCAGTGTTTTGAAACCTTGCTTGGTAGTCGTACTCTTTTCTTACAGTAACTGACTGTATGCTGAGAGCGAGTATTTATATGCTGAGACTTTGCTCTTTTCTTTTTCCTTTGCATTTAGGTTCGTGAACTAGCTGAGAAGGAACCTGAGAATGGTGTTTTCAAAATGCTCCGAAATGACGTCACTCGTTTCCTGACAACTATTCTCATTGGCACAACGTAATCCATGGCATTTCTATGTTGTGCATCACTCATTGCAATTTTGTTTTACTAACCCTAATCCCTAATCCTGGGCATAATTTGTATCAAATAGTGTGGTCAACATTGGCGCAACAGCAATTGTCACTGAGGCAGCAACAGCAATGTTTGGTGAAGCAGGTGTTAGTGCAGCAACAGGTGTCATGACTGTATGTCTCCTGTCTCATACTGGTCTTCTGCTCTTGTGTAAGTGTTCTTTAATCTAACCATGGAGCACCATTTTTTAGGTCGCCATTTTGCTTCTTACAGAGATCACTCCCAAAAGTGTTGCAGTCCATAATGCCACTGAGGTCGCTAGGTTTGTGGTAAGGTGAGAGATATCAAATGTAACTTAGTTCAAACATGTTTATTTTGAGTACTGAACATTGTCCATTTGTTGGGATATACCAGACCGGTTGCATGGCTTTCGCTGATCCTCTATCCAGTTGGGCGGATTGTTACTTTTCTGTCTATGGGAATGCTAAAGATTCTAGGCCTGAAAGGGAGAAGGTAAGACTGTAAGAGTATGCATAATACTCTAGTTCATGATCAACTAAAGATAATTTGCTTCAAAAATATTCCACTTCAATAGGCTCATGTTAGTCATAGATTATATTCCCCACTAGTAATGATATGCTTTCATGAAGGATACGCAAACTATTAAAGCTACAAGAACCACAAAACCCTTTTTTTGCTACAAGAACCACGCAAAACACCTTTTTAAGAGCATATGGCTTGCTCTGCATAGTGGATATAACCAGGGAAGCACAAGGATTGAGTTTCTAGGTGTGCATGAGTTCTGCTCAGGTGGGCAACTCTAGCTTCGTCCGTCTGTATCTTTATCTTGATGAAATGGCATGCAGCTCTCTTGTTTCATTCGAGAAAAAAATAACCAGGAAACCACACTTATTGAGTTCCTCCCAAGTAAATCTTCACCTGTTTTCTTTTAAAAAAATGGATTAAACTTGTATAGTGCTAGAATTCAAGTACAAATGAGATGGTACAACAATGGACTAGATTAGATTAATTTGAGTATGTGTTGAGTCTAGTTTATTGGTGAAACGACCGAGGATGCGCCTAGAGGGGGGGTGAATAGGCGTTTCTGAAAATTAACACCTTTAAATGCGGAAATGATTAACGTCGGAGTTTCCGATGAAATGGAAACTCCAAATCAGAGAATTAAACCCCCTCACAGTATAACCACAAAGAATATAATCAATGAACAATAGAACTACGAGCCAAAGACTCCTGCAGCAACAAGTTGAGACAGCGGGCTTCAGATGCACCACACAGGGAAATACCGGACGTGTCCGGTACTCACACCGGACGTGTCCGGTATACACGGGTTTAGCACTGAACCCCTGAAACCTGCTCTTTTCAATACCTAATATCAACAATAGTTCAATGAGCAATAAATATTAAGCCTAGAAGGTGGAATCCCTGCACCACAAAGATTAGGACAAGGAACAAGTGAAGTTATCACTCAGTGCAATACCGGACACGTCCGGTATGTGTACCGGACACGTCCGGTATTCACGAGCACAGCAGGGAATCCCGAAACTAGCGCCTTTCGATTCCGAAGCTTGACACCAGTTGCGGATACCTCTAGATAACCTGTGGAGCACAGTGAACCTGCAGACAACCTCAAATACCACAAGTGGATCACAAACACAATATGAAATATAATTGAGACACGGTATTTGTTTTACCGAAGTTCGGACTTCTTTAAGTCCTACTCTCCGTTGAGGCAGCTGCGAGTGACCCAAGGATCAAGCTCTTGAGGACCACGCAGGTCACCCTAGCTGGAGTCTTTTTCAACTCCCTTTGCTTGGCTTGATCTAGAGGACCACGAAGGTCTCCCTAGTCGAAGTCTTTGCAAACTTCGATTCCTTGAGCTCAACTCTAGAGGACCACGCAGTCTTCCCTAGCCGAGTCTTTTCCAACTCCCTTTCCTCCTTCCACTATTTGATTCCTTCCCTTGCGGCGGTGGAATCAACCGTTACAAACTTTCCGAGCCACACCACAATCTCTTGGGTGGTCTTCGGCGACGCCTAACCGTCTAGGACCGAAGATCCAAGAGTAACAAATGCGAATCACGAAATTTGACAATATGCACAAGTGCTCAAGAGGTGGCTTGCTCTCAATCTTGAAATTCACTCAACCCGCAATTGGATTTGGCAATATGAAACAATCACACACTAAGAGAGGGTTAGAGAGTGTTTGCAAAGCTTTTAGGGAGGCTTGGGAACCAGCAGAATCAGCAGCCTCCAAAGGTGGAGGCTTGGGGGTAAAAATACCCACTTTAAAAAACTAGCTGTTTTCTAGCCGTTGCAAAGATACCGACGCGTCCGGTAGGCATACCGACACGTCCGGTATGAGCCCCTCAAAGCAAAGAAAAACTCCCGGAGCTTTGCCACAAAACATATCTACCGGAACTTCGGTCTCGACCGAACTTCCGGGTCGTGGCGGGGGGGGCGCAGCGTCGCGTGCAAGAGATCACTTCCGGTCGTGGGCCGAACCTCCCGGCCCGGGGAACCTCCGGGCCGGGGACCGAACTTCCGCCAAAGCCAAGCTACAAAGAAGCGGCGTGCGTCGCGAAACAGCTCCCCATGCACAACCCGAGAATACCGGACACGTCCGGTATGCATACCGGACGCGTCCGGTATACACGAGCAGTGCTGCCCCAGTCAGTCTCTCGTGCTCTCTTTCACTCAAATCTCACATGGGTTGACTTGAGCATTTATGTATAGTATCTATCACCATGATGCATCCCTCTTAATAGTACGGCTTTCCTATTCAACTCAAGATATCAAATAAAAACGAATTGAGCCACTTGAGTTGATTTGATTCACTTCCGAGCCATAGCTTTTGATCTTCATCACTTGAAGGTGCAATCATGTCTAATTGATCTTTCTTCTTCTTTGAGCATAGCCATCTTGAGCATATGACTTGATTCCATTCATCCGATATGAGTTACTCCAAATGGACCAAGTCATTTTCATCATCATTTCATCAATTTTGATGTTGATCCTTCACGCAAATGCAACCATCATAGCTTGATTGATACCTTGACTAAATGCAAGTACTTTCTTCTTCACCTTAGCTAGGTTCTTCGGCCGCCAAGCCGTCGCTTGCCCTTCACCCTTGCTTAGTACCTCGAAGCCTTTCCTTGCTATCTTCACCTTCTCAAGCCATCAAGTCACATCATGTGTTGAATCATCAAATACATGTATATCCATTTATTCTGTTGTCTTCTTCAATCTAATATATAGGCCATTGCATAAAATCCATTTGCATTGTTGTCATGTGTTTGAGCTAGATTGATCATACAACAATACATCATTTTGGCTTTGTACATGTGCATCAAATACCTGTGAGATAACTAATTTCCTGCAAAGCACTTAGCAATAGCATTAGTCCTTTAATCGCATTGTCATCCAATCATCCAAAACCCACTAAAGGGCTAGATGCACTTTCAATTGGGTGCTAGTTATAATTTCTAATTAGTGAACTAGTGTAGTGACTATATTTTTTAATCAATAGATGAGGTATGACACTATTCCTAGAATTGCATATCTTCTGTTATTGCTCTTGAAGGATCTATTCTAGTTTGAATTTGCTAGCAACTTATTGATTGCTTTCTGTATAATTTAGTTTACAAATTGAATTTAGTATCTGTTCATATTGTAATCCAATACACTTTTGTATGTTGTTTTTTTTTTTATTTTTTTACAAAATACAGTATGCAAGTACATTGATTTGCTATGTCCATTAGTTCACTACATTTGTATATGTTTAACCAATATACAATTGAGATTCCTAGATAGATAAGATTTAGTTTTTCTTTTTCATATTTAAATTCTTGACAAAATCTCCATACGTGACGATGGTGGGTTTACATTTTTGGAGATCCACTTCTGAATCTTGTGCATCATATTCACTTTTTTCCTCAGTGAACCATATGTTACTGAAGATGAACTGAAGTTAATGTTACGAGGAGCAGAATTGAGTGGTGCAATTGCAGAAGATGAACAGGTTAGAAAATCTAGTATATGGAGATGCCCATATATTGCGCTGCACATTTCCTTCTTTATTTATGTTTGTGTGTACCTCACAGCAAGATTTTGTTATCCTGTGCAATCTGTGCGGCCTTTACTTACAATTTTATATCATCTCGATAGCTGAATACTTCCATAAATAAAGAGTTAGATTATATGTTGTGGACTAGGATTTTGCCTCTTGATAGTTTATTAGCACACTTTAGCTACTGTTATCCTTTAGATATTTAGCAGTAGCAATCCCATTGATCTTTAGGAAGCGATCCCATTTGTTCAAGCCCCTGCAGGCAATGTTCAAGTTCATTATTCTCTATCAGAGATATTCATTCTGCATAGTTTTCCCTCTGAATCATCATAAAAATTGGGTTAAGTGGATAGGTCAGACTGTAACATGGAAATACATAAGTATTGATAGATTGTTGTCAGACTGTAACATGGAAATACATAAATATTGATAGATTGTTGAAACTATCTAAAACTACAGATTTATCATGTCAATTTGTTACAAATTACAGATTTTAGCTGATGAACTCAGTGCTTTTGCAATACATAGAAATACTAAATATGTAGTCTTGGTTTGCAAAAACAAGGACACTCAGTCTGTAGTTTTGTGAGAGCATAGCCCACTCACACATGTACAAAAAAGAAAGAAAGAAAGAAAAATAACCATATATTATGTGCCTAGATTCTAGGCCCTAGAACCTATAGCTGTGTTACACTATTATGAGTTCCTAGTCCGTGCCTGCATATGCAGGACACTTTTCTACTTGATCAGCTAAAGTCAACACCTGAGTCTTCTAACAGGATATGATCGAGAATGTCCTGGAAATTAAAGATACACAGGTGAGGGAAGTAATGACGCCTTTGGTGGACGTAGTTGCAATTGATGCTATTGCAACTCTTATTGATTTCAAAAAGTTGTGGGATACTCATCAGTACTCTAGGTATTGTCAACTATTACTGTCGCGTGTATTTTCAAGCCTTATCGCTGACATCTGCTGCTATCTATTATTTCCAGAGTTCCTGTATTTGAGGAGCGCATAGATAATATTGTTGGAATTGCATATGCAATGGACATGCTTGAATATGTTGAAGAGGTATGTCTCTTGTTTACCATTTAATGTAAACTTAATTTCAGTGAGTCTTAGTTGCTCCACATGATGCTTCTCTAATGGGAAAGTAAAAGGTGTATTTTTCTTTTGAAGGTTGAGAAGTTGAATGAAATCACTGTTAAGAAAATTGCACATATGCCTACATACTTTGTTCCAGGTAATTTTTAGTAACATTGTTGGATACAAGTATCATGATGAACTAAAAAAAAGGCATCTGTCAGTAGTTATAGGTTTGGATGCTTTTCCACAACAATTAATCATTTCTCCCACATGTTTTCCCATCTATGCATCATGGATGTAACATATGATATGATCTGTTTCATCTGGCAGATTCAATGTCTGTTTGGAACCTATTAAGAGAGTTCCGGATCAGGCAGGTTCATATGGCAGTGGTCCTCAATGAATATGGTGGAACTATTGGTGTATGTTCCTATGAAACCCGTTTTTCATACTTCATGTGTTTACAAACTGGACGCAGTTTAGAACTTGTTAATGATTCTAGTTATGCATTTCATCCAAGGCTAGTAGTTGCTCAATTGAGACCATTTTGACTTATGGCACACAATGAGGTTCAACATTGTTTACTCCAATCAATTTTTAGCTGTAACTTCCAAGCATGCTAGTTAGTTTGGCTAATCATTGATGAATGCTAGTCAGTACATGGTGCCATTTTGATGGCCATTTATTAGCATCACTGCTGGCTTTTATTCTGCAATGGTCATGTTTTTAACACAAGCTTGTGATGCAATGCTTCAAGTGATCTTGCTGCACAGCTTACAAACTGCAGCAATGGGGTTCTTTTGATCTGTTGCAGTAGCAGTCTTGTTCATGGTTTGTTTCCTTTTAAGATCAGTGTTCCACAAGGCACTATTAGGACTCGCCTAGGCATGCTTAATCACTAGATAGAGAGGCACCGCCCCGCCTAAGGGGTTAGGTGGAAGATAGGTGGTGTGCCCGCAGATCGAGAGCGAAACTGCCTGAGGAAGTGATGGCAGCTAGTTGCAGAGGTGGCGAGCGTGGCCAGGAGGAGGCTAGCAGCTGGAAGGCAGGGACTTCAGGCTGTGGCAGAGGAGTTGGGGACGTTGCGTGGCCGCGGAGAAGCAGGGACAGCGGGCTGCGCAGACAACTGGGACTGGGGCGGCGGGCGTCACGGAGGCAGGGACGGGGGCGGTGAGCGGCGTGGAGGAGGCAGGTACGGGGGCGGTGAGTGATGCAGAGGAGGCTGGGACAGAGGTGATGGGCGGCGTGGCCAGTTGTGACTTGGGAGTCATGTAGCCAAAGCTGGGAGCACTGGAGCAGCGGACGTATAAGGTGGGAGGTGAGCTTAGGGATAAGACTTGCTGCTCAGACTTGAGCTTGGGCTGCTTTTATGGGCCTTCCTATAAACTCTTGGTCCACTGGTCTCCGTTCTCCTTTTTCTTCTTTTCTTTTAGACTTTTAGTGGTAAATATGCATGGATATGGAACGCCTAGAAAACGTCTAGGCGCGCCTAGGCTCGCCTAAGCTCTAGGTGGAGGGTCACCACCTAGAGAGTGCCTAGCGCCTTTTGTAACCTTGTTTGATATATACCCATACATAGAGATTAGTTATGCTCCATGCAGCAGAGATTATTACTTTCCACAAGTTTAGAGATTGTTTCTTAGGAAGTAGTTATGTTCACAGTTTGTTCAACAGTTTCTGTTTTCAGAAGTAGTCGATGAACAATGAACATGTTTTGATTACGTTTGCTGCCGAAAGGATAATTCTTTAAGCTTTTTTCTCATTACTGATGCTCATTGATAAAAGTTGCAAGTGATTGGACAAAGCTACTACCCATGAGCTTTCTTTGTCTTACGCATAACCCTGGCAAGTGCAGCCTTCAAGCAATTACCCTTTCATGTAGCGATATCTTAATCTATCCATTACTTGCAGCAACTAAGTTCTATTGTGTTTAGGAAATGTTTATCAGAACAGTTTGTAATTTCATATGTTTATCACTGCATGGGACATTGGGAATTACTCTCTGACTTTTGGCAAAAAAAAAAAAATGCAGATTGTAACACTAGAAGATGTAGTGGAAGAAATAGTTGGTGAAATTTTTGACGAGAATGATTCCAAGGTGATTATTTCTGGGTTTTTTGTTTCAAATATTGCAAGTGGGTGTTCAGTGCCATACATATGCATGCTATTATTTCCATTTCTTTTTCAAAATTATACCCCCCGCAGGTGTCGTCTTATCATTCCCTTTTTGCCTTGTAGCTATCATTCTCACTACAGAACTGACTTTTCATATCTTGGTAATAAATAATGATGTGCTAGCGTTTGAACTTGGGAAATTTAGTAGGCCAAAAATACTGAGCCATGCCAAAACAGACAGGCAAATCATATGGTCGTATTTTGCTGTTGGGCATCTTTTAGGGGTCGTCTCTGCCACTTTTTATAAGTGTGGGGTTATCTCTGCCACTTTTTATAAGCGTTAGGAGCAAGGGTAAAAGAAATAGGCCCCCTTTGGAACAAAGGAAAAATGGAGGAATTCTAGAGATCTTATAGAAAAATTTCCTGTGAACCTCCTTGGAACAAAGGGTTGGGTTCTTACAAATGCTATGAAAATCCTATGGAATGGCTTGTTTCATAGGAATTTTGGAGGAATTTTACCAAGAGGTTGAATCTCATGGAAAGTTTCCATTGTGTGTCACTCTCTCCCTGATTTCCTGTGTTTTTCCTGCGCTCCATCCCAACTTTCAGGACCCCTTTGGAATGCGAGATTTTTTTTCCTGATCTGAAATTCCTATATAACTACTTAGGGCACTTTGTTCCTACATTTTTCTTGTTCCTGCGTTTGTAGAAGAATTTTGCACTCCAATGGTATTTAGGTCAACTTTGCCACTGCAAAACCAGTTTCCTGTTGTATATAACAAGCCTAAGGTAAGTCCTGGAGCAATTACCAATATATTTAGGTCAACTTTGCCAATGCAAAACCAGGGTGAAAACACTAATATAGTTATTTACACTAAAAATACAGTCTATTGCATTCTTAGTATGCTGGATCCTTGTAGGAATGTATTCTTTAATTATTATTTGTATTTTTCAAATAAATATCAATGCCAACAATCTTGTTTTAGGGTATCTCAAATGAGAACAAAAACTGAAAAAGAGACATTCTGTGAGGACTTTTATTTGTGAACTCCCAAAGAGTTTTGTGTTTGTTTATCAGCTTGTGTGCTCTTGGTATTTATGTGATCACATTTTTCTTAGAATTTGGAATTATTGTGGGCATGGCCATAACACAAGCAGGGTTCACACTTCACAAGTGAGAAGCTGAGAAGCCCAGAACCATATCAGCTGGGAACTATCCAGTGTCCTGAATCTGTAGTTAGACTTATAGTATGGTGGAAATTAACTGAACTCTTGAAGATTATCTGGCTAACTCAAACTGAAGTTCCATTAGCTTGATTTTGAAAACTGGAGAGATTAGATCTCCTGCCTCAGTGCTTCTCCAAGTTCTGGAAGCGGCTGCTTCACTCCTATTTTCTGTATTCTAGTCAAAACAAAGGATTTTTCCATGTAACAAGCTAGTTGCTATTTGTCATTTGCTTAGACAGTCTCTCAATTCCTTCTGGTACTCACCCTTTCAGGAGGAAATCCAGAAGAAAACAGGCTATATAGTAAGGCGGGGAGATGGAACATTTGATGTTGATGCAAATACATCGATAGATCACCTATCTGAAGAGCTTGGTATCAAAATACCAGAGGTATTGTTTCTCATTTGATCTTAGCTTTCTCTAGTTGCTATGCATTCCCTTGGACATGTGTACATGTTGGAGTGGCCACTGTATGATGTTCATCAAAATGTGAGTTCCATCTTTTAGAGATGCCTGGTTTGCAAAACCTAAAAAGATTAACGTTATTATATCTATTTTTTGGTGGAAACTGGACACTTAATATTTAGATCAACAAAATACTCACAAATGTTCTGTTTGTAAAATATGGCCTTGGCAGTCATCATTATATGGTGCTGTGTGTTTCTGTCATGTTTCTCATAGATTGGCTGATATCTTGAGACACTTGGACAACATATTTTGGCAGGGGCATCAGTATGAGACGGTGTCTGGTTTTGTCTGTGCATCTTTTGGCTATATTCCAGAAGAAGGTGGGAAAATGCTTGTGATTCTTGAAAAGGATTACAGAGAAGAAAATGGTGAATATCAGGAGGAAGGTTCTGATCGCCAAGATGATAGAGAAAAAACTCAAGCTTACGAACTTGAGGTAATTGTTTATTGTTACAATTCCTTGCGTACTCTGTTTGCTCAAGAGTTCTAGTACCAGGTCAAGGACTATTATGCGATTATCTTGTCATCACTAGAAATCTCCCTCTAAGAACTTACTAGTATAGATAACTATTATGAATTTTCCTTGTTACTTGAAAGCTGAAAGACAACGCTAAAAGCTTCACTTTTCCTTTTGATGCAATACCGTGAAACCAATTTTGTTAAATAACTCATTAGAATCAAATTTTCCATACAGGGCATTTGGTTCTTAGAACATTTTATAGGATATTTTGTATTAATATAAATTTTAAGATGCTTTTGGTCTTATATTATACTATAAGAAGAACCAACTGCTAAAAACAACTATCCATAATCACCTCTACATGCTTTTTTTGCGCATATAAAAACACAATGATACTCAGGTTGTTGTAACATGTCCAAACTCCACTTATGTGGTGCTAGTACTACTCTTCATTTGTACCTGCTTTTTTTTTTAAAGCTAGAAAAAGAAAGTATACAAAAACTACTAGATAACCAAAGGTACTATTCAATTGTCAATTCAGAACTCATCCTGTGGGTTATTATAAGGTTATTTTAGTGAAATTGTGTTAGTATTGGTCCACAATCTTTGTTAATTAGTGCAACTCCCATTTGCCTGAAATTTTCGTTACACTTTAATTGAATTGCTGTGGCCCTAGGAATCCATAGTTTCTGTTTCACCAATCACCCAAAATTTCATTCTTCGTTGCAGAATGGAATAACCTTGTGTAGTTGTTTTTACTACCTTTACCTGGCATCTCTTGCTCACAGATAGTGGAAGCTAATGCAAGGAAGGTGGGCAAAGTCCTATTCAAGCCAATAAGCAGTGAATGTGTTGATGTTGACAACAAGGGTGTGAACCGCCTGATCTCCAAGAAGATCATCAAACGGAAGAAGAAGGGTTCTGATGATTCCACCGGTGATGAGTGTCCAGATATAACAGAGAATGGCTGCGCTGCAGAGGTATTCTCGTACTCGGATGATAACAGTGCCTTGTTGGAAGATGCAAGCAGTTCTAATGCCAAAAGGTGACAATGAAGGAACTGAACTCCAAGACCATCGTACTACTGGTAATAATTACAGCACACCGTCACCCCACCCTAATACCCCTTGTTACAACAGAAGAAGAGAAGAACATAGTAGTAGTAGGCTACCAAAAAAAACAGCGAGAGCAACACCAAGAGGTTAACAGCAGTTTTAAGGCATTGCAACATTTTTCAGTAGCAGGGGAGTAGCAGTAGCAGTCTAGAGGTGCAGCGAGGTGTCGACGTCGACTTCACCATTGACATGTTTGTAGGTGTATGTCTTACTGGGCCACAGCTCCACCGCGATGGGGTCGCTGTCGCCGTGGAGCTGGAAGCTTTTGCATTCACAGACAGTGGTTGGCACGGCCGGAAATAAGGAGGCGGCGGCGGTGGTGTCGCGCAGCGGCCTGCACGGGTAGAGCAGCTCCGGGTGGAAGAACCACTTGACGGGCATCTCCCTTGGGGATATGGTGGTGGCCGCAGGGCGGGGGGCGAGCACGTGGAGAAGCCTCTCCTCCCGCTTCTCCCTGATCCTCTCCAGCTCCCTGAACCTCTGCTGCAGCAGGGCGATGGAGGAGAACATCACCTGGCCTTCGCTGCTCTGCACCCCCATGATGACCGACTGAGGAGAGAGAGGAGGAGCTCACTCAGCTCAGGAACAAACTAAACTCCTCCCAGTTTCAGTTGATGTGTGTGTCCACTTCGCTCGGTGTGTGTGGGGTTTTGCTGCTTGAGGGGGTGGTCTTGGGCATGTGCTTATTTATAAGCCGCAAAGTTTTGTCTCGGCGCAGGGCGTCGTCTTGTGGTCGTCTTGCAAGTTGCGCCAATACTTCCACCTTCCATTATGTGATGCTATGCTTGCCATCATGTTATGGGCTGATTGAAATTGAAAAACAGGAAACACCCCGCTACGCTACACTGGTGGTATGAGAGAGAATCTGGGAGGGGAATGTCACGTCGCCCGAGAAAGGATGTGGGAGGCGTGCAGGTGAGAGAGAGAGAACAAGGGGCGTGGGAGAGTCCAAGGAACTGTGGCCGTGGACGCTTGCGCTTGTTCCGTTGCTGTGGGTGGGAATCGCCGTGTGCCGTTGTGTGGGGTGGCCATGATTGCGCCTCTGTTTGTCTGTCACCTTTTTCCTCCTCTTTCCCTTGTGCATTGCTGCGGCAGCAGGGCGGGGGAGAGGTCTGCATGCCATGCCCTGCCGCTATGTGGACTATGTGGTGCATGCAGGGTTCGTAGCAACTGTGCCATGCACGGCAATGCTTTCAGGTGTGAAACTGTGCACTCCATGAGCCATTGTTTTCGTTTGCCTTTGTGAACGTGTTGGCGAGTCTGGGAGCAGAAAGTCGGCGTTGAACTTTACTACTTGTTTGGGTCTTTGACTGGTGCGTCGATCGGCCTGAATCTGAATGGGAGTGCTGATTGCACGCTGTGTAGTAGTACGTACATTCAGAGTAACGCTGAGACGGCGTGCTGCTTTGAAGTTTGAACTTTTGGTTAATTCAGGAAAGAAAGTTGATTGATCTGATGTTCTTTGGCGGCCAGGTAAACACAGCCAAACCATCATCAAAGACTTCTGTCATCGGATACTTCGGACAGTAATTGAGATATTCGTAACAAACTACCAGAAGAGAAAACTAGTCTTCGTTGGTTGCTGCATTTTGGTAAAATATAAGGCCTGTTTGAATCGAAGTTGGGATATTATAATTGGATTATCGATTCTAATAATTAGAGTGTTTGGATCTCTAGATTATTTATTAGTTAATTAACATGACAAATATCTATCCTGCCATTAGTTTTGCGCCACCTATATAAGGTGGGGTGAGTTGGACATTTTAGCACTCATAATCTCAAAAAAAATTAATGATGTTTTGATTATAATGTTCTGCCTCATAAATAGTCTTTTATCACAATCAGATTATTTTAGCTAACTATTATAATCACGGTAGATCCAAACAGACCTAAAAATTAAA
Organism: Chrysopogon serrulatus; assembly: GCA_015844335.1. NCBI lineage: Eukaryota > Viridiplantae > Streptophyta > Magnoliopsida > Poales > Poaceae > Chrysopogon > Chrysopogon serrulatus. Next base: position 10,458 of record JADLZL010000487.1, on the reverse strand, counting down.
GTTGCTACAAAAATATGAATCGTAGACTAGAGTTGGAGGTTCTGACTCGGGATATAGGTGCATATATTTTTGGCTAATTAGTAGTCACATCAATCTCAATATATAACGGCCCGGTTTCTCAAAGGCAGTGGCAAATGTGAGTGTGCGTATATATGATAGGGCGGGTGTGACGCCAATGGAAAATATTTCTGGATATATCAAAAAAAAGATGGAGATTGCATAATATCATATCAATGCCTTAGAATCATGAAAATGGCATTTTGTATCTCATGTATTTAGGGAAAAGGGATGAACATTACATAGTACCATATTGATGCCTTGTAATTTTTTTTTTTTTTGGGGGGGGGGCGACATTTGCGTTGCAGTGTACGGTGTAAAAGGTAATATTTTTCAGCAAAGAAAGCGTAGCTTAGCTAGTTTGATTTCTTGTGGTGGAACCTATTCATATAGATTCAAGTCCTCGACTTGATGCATATAGTCATATTTTTTTGGGTTTATTTTAGGATTTAACCAAGGAAATTTGCTCATAAGTATTTTTCTCATCTAGCCTGTCAACCATCATGACACTACATGATATTTGAGTACCAGCCATTTTCTCAAATGGTCGTGGATTATACTCTTCTATGATATTTTTTTTCTTGAAGTAGCCTAGGATTTTGTAGTCTAATGTGAACAATCTTGAGGATGAAAACAAATTAGCAAAAAATAATAGATAACCAAAAATGCCAAACAAAAAGGAAAATTGTGGGTTAGTAAAAAAAAAATATATGTCTCATGAGTTACTTGAACTAGAATAAAATATGTTTGGTTATTTGAGAAAAAAAAAATCTGCAGAACATAAAAAACTATTTGCCATTCAAAAAAATCACTCTGAAAACCTAAGTTGCCTAAGAAAATATATAGTGTGATCCATGGCTCCTAAGACTTTTAAAATATTATCTAAATGGATATATAAAAGAATTCAATAAATCATTCTGCTGATATTGACTTTGCTATCATCAATCATCCAAAAAATGTCTCTAAGAATAATATTTCTACCATGTGTAACAAGAAGAAAAAAGACAAATATATCTGAACGTCTGTGGCTGTTGATTGATTCCCTGGAGCTGTTGTAGAAGTCATTGTTGAGTTGAGATTTTTTGGAGTATCTTTTTGCGACGAATGAGTAAATCTGAACGTTTATTTGTGGTTGTTGATTCCCTGGAGCCATTGTAAAAGTCATTGTCGAGTTGAGATTTTTTTTTTTTCGATATCCTTTTTGCGACGAATGAGCTAGGATAGGTCGATGTTTGATATGGCATTAGCATACTCTGCTTGTATGTATATAAAATAATAAAAGGAATTTTTCGTTATTATTTAGTTGTGGATTGAGGCCTGAAGAAGTATGTTTTGAAACTCGGAATTCCATGGAGGATCTGTAGCAGGTTCATTTATCTTTTATGTAGTAATAATAAAGAGTGTCCTAGCTCCAAACATGTAGTAGTGGTGAGTTGAGTTTACTACTAATATTATTATGTGTGTAGTTAACCTAGAAGCTAGCTTGGTAACTGAGCCTTATCTAATCTGGCCCTAAATTAACTTATTATCATCCAAACTGATGATCAGTTGGAGCCTTGTGACGATATCTCTAGTTTGTTGTGGAACGGGACTGTTGTCTGTTGTCGGTTGAGCTTTAATTTATTATATATCCTGGATAACCAATAGTAGCCCATAGTATATGCATATGCATGTACTGTTAGTTCCTTCCCTGCTACGATCCTGACCGTACTTTACCTAATCTTTCCATGTCCCAATATTTTACCGCTGCTGTCGCTTCGATTATTCCCCGGGAAGAAGCCTTCGCGTGTGTTTGCATTGCATGCATGTGAGAGAGATGCATGGGTTCACATTGATGGAGACTATTTGCAGGTCAGAGAGAATAATATATATGACCATCTTGCAACATAATAATTTAAATTAAACACAATCATCTTGCGACATTATTCTAGAGAGAGATGCATACAGTATTATGCAGGGAGAGTATGGGAGACCTGGTGCAGCAATAATTTAAGCAGAGATTGATGGGAGCGATCGAGCGAGAGATTATTAGAGAGAAAAAGAAGATTGGTAGTAGGTCATTGGTGATAGGGCAGCAGCTAGAACCACAAGGAAGGGGTGATGGCAGTAGTTTAAGGACGGGTCCATGCTTGCTTGCTTTGAAGCTACTAGCATCTATCGACGTTCCTGCGTTGTCGCGGAGCCGGTGGACGCGAGTGGCATGCGCGCGCGTGGGTGCACCTGCACAAGCCGAGATGGTAGCCGGCCGGGGGCCGGCGTCGTCGTCTCCTTTCCTTTCCATCCATCGGTTCGGTCGATCACTCGCAGCTGAGCATGTCATGCATGCCTCTGCCGTCTGCCCTCGATCTGCTGCTGTCGTCGATCAGGCCAGGCCGTGGGGTTGGGCGGGTTGGGTGACTTGCATTGCTCCCTAAAGCGCCGCCGCCCTGCTGCTTGAAATAAAGTGAAGTGCATGCCGCTCGCTGCCTACGACCATCTATCACCGCCGCCCGTCTTCTTTTTCGACTTGCTTTCACGGTGGGGGCACAGTCTCCCGGGCTGGGCAGGGGGAAGGCAACACCTGCTAGAGGACGAGCAATCCAAAGGGAAACGGAAGAAAGAAAGAATTGATGGCTCCATCTACTACATGCATCTTTAATTTCTTTCTGTCTCTCTATTCGAGAAAAAAAAATTTCTTTCTGTCTCTCATTTTATTTATTAAATTATTTCACTGCATGCTTAGCTGTGCTATGAAAAAAAAACTTAGCCTTTTCGATAGGATCCATAAACTGGTCGATAAACCGAAACAACTCATCTTTTGTGAGAGAAAAATATCATTGCACGGTGCAATACTTGTACGTGCACACTAGTATATGCTGATTCATTTATCGTGGACCCTCAGTCAAAGTTGGTAAAAGATTCATGCCCCCCCCCCAACCCACCAATCAATGATCGATCTGAATGTAACTCTGAATGTGTGGGTACAGGCATTACTATTGCATGATTCCCTGAATTATCGTTACGTTCCATAGGAAATTTAATGAGCTCGATCATATTGTTGTTCTTCATGCATCTAGCTATCTCCGCAGAAACTGTATAGGAACAGGGAAAAGTTGTCACCAGACATGGCTATATACATACTGCTGGTAGGGTTACTTTAATTTTGATGCGTCAATTTGTGCATGTGGCTCCTGGTTTTGGTCGATGGCAAAAAGCCGTAATGGAAGCACTTCGCGTCCTGCATTGCATATATGCATACAGTATGTGTCACAAAGAAGAGAAATGACACAGATAGCTACTAGTAATAAAGTGTAAACCAAAAAGCTCATTATTTTTGCTTTTTAGAAAGTGAAAGGTGATGGATGGTTTTGTTCATGGCTCGAGGCGGATGTGTCCTAGTTGTTGGTGGGGGATAGAGAGTACCTAGGAAAATTTGCTTGCATTTTCCTGTACATGCATGCATGTAATGCCAATTGGATGGATAGATATCGATGGAACATGCATGCATGCTTGCCTGGGTCCACCATTCACATCTTGATGCGTCGTCCCAGCTTTTCAGTTTGCCTGCGCGTGGCACTGTGTGTGGTGGTGAGATATATATGCATGCAGCTGAGTATGTAAGGACAGTCCGCAAGCTGCTTCCCAACTCTTCCCCGATTGTATGTACCTCGTGGCGCATTAGGTTAGAGAGAGAGAGAGAGAGAGAGAGAGAGAGAGAGAGAGAGAGAGAGAGAGAGTAGTAGCTAGCAGCATATCCGATCGACCTGTAGTTCATGGCGCATTAGGTTTGGAAGAGTGAGCAAGAGGCAGCAGGTTAATTTGGGCTGTTTGTTGCTACGATATGTGTAATCGTCCTCTTCATGTGTGTGTATATACGTACATGCGCTCCGTGTTGAAATATGTTGACAGATGCGCGGCACTTTCTTTGACCATGCATATGCATGCATGCATGGAGCGTCTATATGCTTGTCCTGATGTTTGTTTATATATAAATTATGAATGAACTCGATCTTGCTGTGAACTTAGCTTATTACAAGTGTTAACGACAAGCAATCACATATGAAAATGGGAGTGCGTATAAATACGTGCTGTTCACAATGCATATAATTGTCTCATGGAGCACTAGCACGAGGAACAACCAAACAATGTATGGGTCAGGACATAATCAACCATGACTTTATGAGTATGTTGGAGAGTATATATAGATGGCCAAATAGGATGGATCGATCCAATAGGCGGCTCTAGGCATAACTCTAAAAACCATGGCACTAGCAAGATCAAACTCGATGTTAATGGTAGTGCCACCTGTCTGATCCGATGTATAGGGTTGTGCAAAGGGCAAAATCCTATCCCTTAGTGTTGGTTCAGACACATCAAAACTATGGGTCATGCACTATGTGGTGTTTTGATCCCTTTCTATCTCATGATGGATCGTGATCTTTATTTGGGTTCATGAAGAGCAACATATATAAACGCCCCTTCACCCGAAACCTTAGCTTCCACTCCTGCTTCCCTTTCCCTCTACCTCCCTTTGCCCCTCTAGCTTAATTACCTCACACCGAGCGAAGGCATCTTGACCCCGCACACATGAGTGGATTCGGTGGCCTCACGCCCATGGCGACATGACCGTCATCGCGATGCGGTGCGGGTGCATGGCTTTGGCCTCGTGTGTAGTGGCGATGATGCGACCTTGGTTCGCCTATTAAGACCGGGCTGGCATGGGCATGTTGGGCTGTCACATGTTCATAATATGAGCATGACACAACGTTGATAGGGTATACATAGTGCACGCCTAATCAGGTATGCCTATTAATGTTGTGCTTAATAGTGTTAATAATGTTGTGTCGTTTGTTTAGCCATCTATGTTGGAGGTTTTTTTGGTCAAATTTTGGAAACTTTGGCTCTCATTATTTTTTTTTAGAAAGGCGGCAAGACCTTTGCCGAATTTTTATTAGACGAGAAAAGAGAAAAATGAGAAAGAAAACAACTTACAGCAACACAATAGAACGACTAGAGCTAGAGCTCCGCGTCCAGACTCTCTGAACTACTACTTGACTAACTATCTCCAAGAGTAGCAAGCCTAGCAACTCCAGCAAAAAAGGCAAAGAAACACTCAAAGGCCCAAAACAGGTGGGCAATAAAAGAAAACTGCTACTCCACTTATACAACGTGAAATTGTCTCGTTGCCAACTGGTATTGCTTTATATCTTCCTTACAAAGCAAAGCTACTTGAAGCGGCTGTAGTGAGTTATTTTCAAACGTTCTTCTATTTCGCTCCTTCAAAATGTTTCACCGGAAATAGATAATAATACCATCAAAAGTGCTCTTCTGATCTTTCGTAACCTTTGCTATACACTTATGCCCATATGAATGCAGGGAGCCCGTTATACTAACTGTGTCAACCACTGAAAGGCCTTGCCATTGCTTTACGATAGACCACACTTGTCTTGCGAATGTGTGGTCCTTGCAAAGATGTGACGGCGTTTCTGGTTCAATACCGCACAATTTACAAATTGGGTCATGTAGCCAGTTTCTCTTCAGCAAATTTTTTGTTGTTAGAATTTTTTTGTGCAGAAATGTCCAAGCAAAAAATTGACATTTGCATGGCTTCTGTCTTTGCTTTCAAAATCGGCAGCAGTTTGAACTTGCTAAATGTGGATTGAAATTGGATGGCATATGCACTTTTTGTTGTGTATTCACCGTCCTCCGTCCATCTCCATTGGATGCTATCATCCATGTTTTCTTGCAGCCGGGAGTGACCCATCTCTTCCCAAAGTGTAACATATTCTGTTATCTCCTGTGGCGTTACTAATGGTGTGATATGGGATATCCACCTGTTATCCTCTGAAAGCACATTAGAATCATGCACGTGCAAACAAATATATGCATCTACCAAGACTACTATGTACAGGCTATAGACATTTAAACCACTCAAGACACAATTATTTTGCCACTAATTGGATATTCATCATCAATACCTCGCATCTAATGGTATATCCTTCTTTACTCTACCTCTTGCTACATGGCGCCGGACCAACTCTGCTCCTACCGTCTGTCGTCATTCCACCACCACCATACTAATTAAAGGCCTGTTTGGTTGCTTGCCAAGCAAATTTGCCTGATCAAGCAGCAATCCAGGCCATTAGGATTTGTTGCTTGCTAGGGCAGCAACTAAATAGGCCCTAACTTGCCGAAGTGAGTTGCTCAGCTCCACCGCTTTGATCACGTCACAATGTACACATCAACGACACTAAGTCGCTAGAACACACAAGGTTCTACTGGCCGCTGCTACAAGCTGCCAGCAAATAGTTTAAAAAAGAATGGAAGATACAAATAGAGTGGTGAGAAGATATAATACCAAAATGCGGTGCACGGACATTTTGCATGCTTTATAGCTTTGTTAATCTCCTGACACGATGTCAAAAATAGTAATGTGCACGTGCCTGCAGGCTGCAGCTTTCCAAAACAGAGTCCTCTTCTTATGATGACTATCGATGTTGGGCTGGCTTTCGCTGTAACTTGCATATGCATATTAACATCTGGGCTAACACCGCTACTAGATACGAATGGGCCGAGTCATATATATAACTCGGGCCGTTTTATTTCATACCAGAGTTGCAGTTTCATCAACTATATATAAATTCTTTTAAATACGTTCACACAAGGATATGGACAGTGTTAACAAACAACCAAAGTAGAATGTAAAACGCTACAGTAATTAGGACAACACTGAAAAGATATTACTCATTATATGCTCTTGATTGAATTTTTAATGGATAATAATATGGTAGCAATAATAAATTGTGTTTGTTTTGCGCAAAAAAATGGTTTAGAAGTGCGAATCGAGTGCAATGTAGCACACAAATACATGTATTTCTTCTGTATTTATTTCATAAATTAAAGACGTTATTCTTTATTTCAGTAGCTGTACACGACGTTTCCATCCACCAATCTCAAGGATATGGCGTATAGACGCGAGCGAACACATATGTTTATGCACTTTTTTAAAAAAAAATGTGAAAGCATGCTTGGAAGTTTGTTTAGGTGCATTGCTTTTCTAAAAGATCATAGTTTTATTTAAAAAGAACAGAAATCACCAGGCCCTTTTTTATACAAAAAAATAGTAGGCCTCCAGGAATCCATTTGTTAATAGAACTCCATAATAATCCAACCCAATGTCAATTAAGAACTCTAAAAATGCACTGCAGCAGGTCCTTAGAGTTTTAATAGTCTGCTGGCAGCTTTAGAATTTAGAAACCGCAATCCCCACTTATATATAAACAAAGCAGCATTCACTTAAGGATACAAAGGAGAAAATTTAGAACTTGTTTCCTCAACCAGCAAGGCCACCAAACAACCTCTGCAGAGGAACGTGAGGCTGACTGTCTCCAACTCTGTTGCGCCATTTCTTGGTAGTCCCGTTCCATGAGGCACCAATTCTTAAAACGGAAAGTTTTATTAGTCTGGACACGATTACAGTTGACTATAGTAAGAATAGGGGCATGGTCGCTGCGCATCATACAAAGATGATAGACCGTCGTTCCTAGAAACGCTAGGCACCATTCAGCGTTTGCAAGGAAGCGATCTAAACACTTGAAAGTCAGGGTAGATGTGAATCTTTTTGTTGCACCACGTATACGCCGGCCCACTGTACCCCAAATCGATAAGGCCGTACTGCTTCACATGATCACAAAAAACATTAATAATACGGCTAAGATCAGGCCTACCAGGACCTGATTTTTCATTAGAATACATAATACCATTCATATCACACATACATAGACTCAGAGAGTTGGAAAGGTGCTGTTGGTTACAACAAAATCTAGCACCTTGACCTTGACCCATACTAGTATATGGCATTGGTTGTTCGGTGATGAGGATCACCATAGATGATAGATACATACTAAAGCGAACTGATGGGAACTTACTACTACACTACACAGCGCAAATATATAGTTGGGGGAATGATCTACTATATTCACATCAACTTTGATCATTCCAGATAAGCCAAAGGCCACCTGACTGGCCTACTCTATTGCTGGAACAAGACAGACATCAGAGGCGTTAAACGATTAATAAGAGAAGTACGTCTAATAAAAGGAATTACGAGTTTCGGAGATGAAGCATACCTAAGTAAGTTTTTTGTGGAAGTTAACATGCGGGCGAGATGGACCAACTTGGGACTTTAAATTAAGGCTCCCGCCTGAGCCCTGACAGTTCCGTCATGGTCCCCCTGGAGCACTTGATGCCAGCGCCGGAGCTTGTTGAGGATGGCTGAGACTTGAGGCTGGCGCCGGAGCTTGTTGAGGATGGCTGAGACTTGAGGCCGTCGCCGGAGCTTGTTGAGGATGGCTGAGGTCGAGTCGAGGAGAAAGTTCGCGAGCAGGAACGAAGCCTGGATCATCGTGGCCGACACGAGTCGCGACTGGACGGGCGGACACGGTCACCCAAACCCAGCCTCCTGAGAGGACGCTGAGAACTCCCCACTTCTTGATACGGTTCCACTGGATGTGGAACGCGGACTCCTCCGTCTCCGGCAGGATGCGCGCTGAGCATTTGTCGACGGAGAAGCGCTCCCACGTGGTCTCCCAAAGCCTGTGCCAGAGGGCCGCCATCGCCGTCGCCAAAAGAATGGCAAGGAAGGTCTGGCGAGGACGGGCTTTGGGCTCCTCGTCCTGGTTCAGGATCTGGAAGACGACCTTGACGCAGCCTCCCAGGAAGGCCATGGACATGTCGTCCGATAGGGGAAGGCGGCGGTTGATCCCAGCCTGTAGGGCGACAGCGATGTCGTCGGTGGCGCGAGGGGCCTTGAGAGGAAGAGTCTGAGGCCGCGTCGTCCTCCTCCTGAGCCTGAGCCTCACGAGTTCGGCGGCGGTTCCTTACGGTGGGGGAGTGGGTTGGCGAGCAGATCTGGGCTCTTCCCCATGGCGTGAATGGTGTATAGGAGAACTGGGGGGAGTGCCGCCGGAGGGAGGAGCAGAAAGATGAGGAGAGTGAGAAATGGGGGGATTGGTAGTGACAGCGGCATAGGGAGTTCAGGATCCCATGGCTGGAGTGGGAAGAACACGAGGGACAGCAAGCTGAGGAATATGAGAGCAGCCATGGGGTCTGGTCTGGGTTGGAAGATGACTGGTTGCGGCTGGAGAGTGGAGAGGGAGACCCGGCCCGGCCGCGGGAAGACGAGCAACGAGAGGGGAGGGGTGGGCTTGCTTACCCTGCCCTGCGGCGATCCAGTCACAGTCCTCGGCGAAATGAGGTCGGCGTGGGGCGCGCAAGCGGCGAGGGGAAGAGGATGGGAGGTGGAGTTGGTGCTCCCTGGCTGGCTCTCTGCGGTGGAGAGCTGGAGGGCAGAGGCGGAGCTGCGCCACTGGATCGGGCGAGCGGCGGAGGGGGTCACGGAACGACGGGGACGGGAGTCGGGATAGGGACACGGGAGTAGGAGACGGAAGACAGGGACTTAGAGAGGGTTTATGTATATGGGCTGGGCTATTTTTCATGGGCTTTGTGAATTGCAGCCTCAAACTTCGGTTTCTTCGGACAGTTCGGGTCTCCCCTTCCTCTAGTATGCGGCTACGTTCAATCATCAATCCTCCTCTTTACTCCAAATTTCTACTCTTCGGAATCCCTAGTGAGCTCAATAACAATGTCGTCTTCTCCATTCACTCCTTTGTCAGGTTGGGGAACCATCGGATCTTGACCAAATTAATCCCCCGTCTCCTTTTAGTGATGTTTACAGTATTTCTGCTAGGGCTAAAACTAGAATCACTAGGAAGACGATTGATAGAATTGATATCTCCACTGGTCCTAACTCCTCCATCATAGGCTCATAGCCTTTGTCCACTATGGAAAAATCACTACAATATGTACCTACAGTGTTACTTTTTTCCATAATGTTTCCAACAGCCGGTACAAAAAAAAAAAATTGTTCCATCCACTTCCAGAGATGCTCCAATTCATTCCTTTTCAAATTTTTGGTCCCTGGATGACTCAAATTTCAGAAATTCCTATGCACCAAGTACAGGCTCAAATTAATTTCTCAACTACCTCCTCTCCAACCTACTAGAGCTGAGCTGATTTTGATGCCCTTACGACAAATGCCACATAGCGGCAAAACCGGCGTCAGCTAGACTCAGTCAACAATCACTGCCTCCAAGTCTGCAGGAAGGAAACAGCCTTCACGGTCCAGACCATTGATAGATTCATGCCTTCCTGAAATGCAATGAGGAGATTAGTGCCACTACCAATTCGCATGGCTAAGGCAAACATAACTCATACAAATTTGATCATACGGTGGAATTTGGTTACAAAATACTGTTCTATCTTAAGCAGACTGGAAATCAGGGGACAACTGGTGATACATCCAACATTGTGAGCAACACATAAGAAAATATTCCTTAATATTTTTTTTTACTCCCACATGTA
>JADLZL010000485.1:0-11735 GCA_015844335.1 Chrysopogon serrulatus | reverse complement strand
AAACATATAACGTATATTTAAGTGCATAGAAAAAGTTGTGTATCTAGAAAAGCTAAAACGTCTTGAAAATACAGGGAGTATTACGCATGGCTGGCAGCAGCCAGATGAAGCACGGCACAAGCAACAACGGGTAGATCAACCATGGGAGCGGCGAAGCACTCCTATCGTCCTAGTATCTTCGTTGTCAAAAGAAAAGGCCACATCACTCCTTGGAAGTTCTCGAGCAATTTTCTTTCAAACACATCATGGATCCACCATCCATAAACGAATCAAGTACCTGTGAAAATAGGTTAACGTGATACCCATTGGGCGTGATACCCTTGGGATTCACGGTTCCGTGTTATATAAGATGGGAAACGCACCCATCGTGGCTTGTACATGAAGTAAAGATTACAACAAATAAGATCTTCCTAGATCCAACTAACTAGCTTACATGGATTACATGTTGAACCTGGATGCATATACATAATAACCAGTCACATGTGTAAAAACAGGAGTGAGTTTGCCCTTGCATAGGTTTAGTTACTGGCATCCATCAAGCATACGCATAGCCTTGAGCATGCTAGAACAGGTTCATCTTGTGCAAACTGCAGCATTGGGCATTTTGTTACTTTCAGAAGTTGGAGTGCCACAAGATGTTCTAACTTTCCTATGGACGAAAGTTTTTTGCAAGAGCTAAGCTCCAGAATTTGCAGCAATGGTAAACTTGGGAGTTGAGGAAGATGCGCCATTTTGTCAAAGCCTTCCAGTTTCAAGTATCTAAGCATCGGTACGACAGGGAGAACACGGAGCTGCTCGCAGGACTGGATTCTCAAGTTTACCAAGGAACCAAAATGAGGTAACTTCCTTAATTTACTGCATCCACTAACATTAAGATCTCGCAGCAGTGGGAAATCCACATCTTCTACTCCATACCACATCTCTAAATCATACATCTTCCTTATATCCAATGTCTCAAGTGCTGGAAATCCTTGAGTTTGAGCACTGCTATGACCCATAAATTCTCTTCCAATGATCCTTACTGTCTCCATTTGTTGTATTACAAGGTGTTTGAGGCATGGTAATTGTCCAAGAGCTGGAAGTACAACACAGTTTTTGCACCCTTCCAGAATCACTTTAACCAACTTAACAAAGTGGCAATCTCCTAGCCATAGTGGAAACTTGTCACCACAGTAACCACTTATAGTCAATTCCTCAAGATTTAGATGAGGCCGAAGATTATCCAGGACCAAACTTGAGGTTTGCACATCTACAAGCTGGGACTTTGCAGCAAGGCTCCACCATTTCAGTACTAATTTTTGCACTTTCGTCTTGCTTTGCATGTCTGCATTTGCAGCATCTTGAAAATGGTGTACATTCATTAACCCTGAAATTTGCAGCTCTCCACTTAGGTTTACCAAGTAGCACAACCCACTAATCCCACAGTCTACTGAATTATCAGATACATAAAATGCATTCAATGTTTGAAGACCAGTTAGAAGCTCAAGCTCAGATGGGATGGAGATGCTTGGATACTCTGATACTGGTAATTCAAGGTGCCGCAGATTAACAAGGTACCTAATTCCATGGGGCAGATCGTTAATAAAGTAGGAATGCTTCAAATCTAGTGTTTGCAGGTTCAGAAGTCCGCAGACAGATTCAGGTATCCTTTTGAGTTTGGTATTCTTCAGACCCAGGTACCGTAGGTGTATCAAATTACCAATAGAGCTAGGGATCTCACTGATGCTAGTATTGCTTAAGTCAAGTGTTCTTAGGCATTCGAGGAGCAAGAATAGATTGCATGGTATCTTAACATAGAGGGAGTTCCCATCAATTTCATTACATGGCCTTTTGATGACCAAAAGAGTGCGCAGATCTTGTGTATGAAATAACTGGCCTTCTATAGTTATATCTGATTCCATGACTGATGGAAGCACAGATGAATGCCTAATACTCTCATGGTTATGAATCCCATCACGATTCTTATTGTATTTGTAAGGATCAATAATGATGCATTCCTTTTCAGCAATCGACTGAGCTAAGACATGAAACAGATCATGCATTTCATACCTTCCCTCATTTAAATCATAGAATGGTGACTCATGGAAGAAGCATTTCCCAAGCAAGTTATCGAAGTATCTGCGGCCAACATCTTCAGGCTGCAATCTTTCATGATGTTGAAGGAAGCCTTGCGCCATCCACAAGCGGATCAATTCCTTCTTATCAAATATGTATCCTTTGGGAAACAAGGAGCAGTATGCAAAACAATTTTTCAAATGTGATGGGAGACGATAATAGCTGAGCTTAATGACCGGCAGAATCTCATGCAAGAATTCATCGTTATCCCACAGATTACTATTGTATAAGAACTCCCACCAGTTCTCTCCATCAGGTTTACACCAAATCAGGCACCCAACTAACTTGGCGGCAAGCGGCAGGCCCTTGAACTCTTTGACAATCTCCTCACCTACTGAAGCAAACCTAGGACAAATCTCTTTCTCCTGGTCATCAAACGCATAACTCTTGCAAATTAACCAGCAGGTAGCATCTGATAAACAATTCAATCTCAATTGATATCTGTGATCACAACCCATGATCGTGCTCACTTCCAGGTTTTGACTAGTCACTATCACCTTGCTTCCTCGCAACGCACACCGAAGAGGCCCCTTGAACACTTCCCATACAGCCTTCTCCATGCTCCACACCTCATCGAGCACAATGAGAAACCTCCTCCCCTTCAGAAGATCCATGAGCAAGCCCTGCAGCAAGCTCAATTCAGTGATGTCACGGGTATCCCCTCCACACGCTTGGGCAACCGTCTTGGTCGTGTTTACCACATCAACACCTTGCCCCGAGTAAATCCATACGCGGCAATCGAACGAATCCCTGACCCTTGGGTCGTTCCACGCGTGTTGGACGATGGCGGTTTTTCCTACGCCGGCCATTCCGACGACGGACACGACCTTGAACACGGGGCCACAGCAGTCCTCGGAAAAGAGAAGCTCAAGTAGGCGCTGAAGGTCGCTCTCGCGGCCGTAGAGCTTACCGCAGGTAAGAGGTGAGGTCCGCTCGCGCGCAGGGGGGCGCGGCCGAACCAACCCGTCCTCCGGCGTCAGGCGGAGCGCCTCTCGGTCGGAGGCGATTTCGTGGTACTTCTCCCATACCTTCTTGATCTTTAGGCCGAGAGAACTGAGCGGCGAGTGCGACAGCAGGCCGCCAACCTCGCGGTCCCGGGCGCAGTTCTTGGCCGGCTCTTCTTCTTCCTTAGCGCCAAGATCTTCGACGAAGGAGGCGCGCATGGCCTCAAACTGCACCTTCTCAAGGATGTCCTCGACGGCACACTCCACGCCGCGGAGCTCCCGGAGCCAGAGCTCGGTGGACTCGCCAGCGGGGCTATCGGCCGCGATGGACTCGGCGTCCCGGAGCACTGCGCGTACGCGCTGCAGCTTGGTGCCGAGGCGGCGGAGCTGGTCCTCGTCGACAATGGCGCACGGCTCGGAGGTAGGGCCTAGGGGCGCGAGGGCGGACTTAGCGAGCCGCTTGGCCGCAAAGAAGAAGGACTCGAGGGAGGCCTTGAGGTTAGCGACGAAGACGCGCTTTTCTTGGCTGGCCATGGCTCCTCTCGGAACGCCGAATCGAGAGCTCAAAGCAGCAGTGGCGCGGTGGGAGCCGCGCAGGGGCGCAGCCGTCGACGTTTGTGAGCGGGGAGAGTCGGCCAGTCGGGTGTGGTGTGTTGACTTGACTGATGACCTGTTGAGAGGTTCTTTTTTTCCTTTTAGGCCTCGTTCGGATTCAATCAAAATTGCAAATTTTTTCATTCTCTCTCCGTCACATCAATTTTTGCCGTCCCCTTGCTCCCACAGCAACCTGGATAACTTCACGTTTCGGGAATTTGTGGAACGGGAACATCAACGTGGTCCACACCACGAGAGCCACGTCTGGCCACTTGGGACGTTTCGCGGCATTTACCCTGGTTTTTGCATGGTTGCGTTTTTATTTGGCCATTTGTTCTGATGGATGGTGTAAGTCATTTTTTAAGTAAATCTTTTGTCAATAAATCCAAACATCAAACCAGCAAATCTTTTATCTAAATCTTTTGCCGAAAAGATTTGTCATGAGCAAATGAAACAGGCCCTCATTTTAAAAGGAGCTTTGTTACCATGCTTAGTAGGAAGTTGCGTGGGAATTATAGAAGGAAAGGAATGCGAGATGTTTCCGCAACGCCGCCTTCCTCGTGTCTTAGCTGCTCTCAACGATTTTACATGTCACCAATCAATGGGTTGTTACCGGAGCGTGTAATTTAGGTTGTCTTATTCGTGAGTAGTCCACTAAGGTTATTGCGATTTGGGGCAATGCCTTAGCCAAACAAAATGTCTCCCCCAATCGCCGCTTTGTAATTCCGTAATTCTCCTTAATACTACAAAAGAAAAAATAAGTCTTTTACGTATTTAGGATAAAAACCGTGAGCGGTTCCTCCCTAAAAAATATCGTCAGAAACTGATCATAAAAAATTATTCAATTGTGCTTAAGGTTACTTTAGTGCTTTTGGCCTCTCATTTAGCTTGACGTTCCTTTTTTCTTTGGCGCATGAAATTCACGATCTGAAGAGACCACGCCGCCGCCCTGCTCGCCTGCCCGAGTCGGTCGTTGCTCCCACCTGGACCGAGCCAGGGTAAGGCCGCATGGGTGCTGGCGATAGAGAGCAAAGGCCGTGAGGGGCAAAAACAAGCAGGCAATGGCCTAGGTGGCGCTGCCTGTGAGCCTGTCTAACCCGCTATAGGAGCAAGGCCGGGAGGGCCAAAAGCAAGCTTCATTGGCTCAGCGTTGGTGTGTGCTGGCTGTTGGACTTTCGGTTGAAACTGCCACGGACCTGTCGGACGCCGCAACCGCAAGGCCAGGTCCGAGGAGGCCGGCCGCCAATGTGATGGGGATCACCATGGATGGCGACACGGCTCAGCCTGGGCTCTGAACCTCTGACCGACAAAATGAACCACCTGCGCGCATCCATGGTGGAGAGGCAGCGAGCTCTATTGCAATGCAGATTACGGTCATATCCTAACTCAGCAAATCGAGATTCATGTGGTTGTGTCCAACAAGGAATGCGACGGCTATCTATCACCTCATCGTAGTTCCACATAGCCCATGGCGATGAAGTCATACTCATAAGCGTCCAACAGAACG
The DNA here is from genome assembly GCA_015844335.1 of Chrysopogon serrulatus. Taxonomy (NCBI): domain Eukaryota; kingdom Viridiplantae; phylum Streptophyta; class Magnoliopsida; order Poales; family Poaceae; genus Chrysopogon; species Chrysopogon serrulatus. The sequence continues at coordinate 6,575 of JADLZL010000485.1, read as the reverse complement.
GATTGTGAAGTTATTGGATACGTGTATCCTTACTAGGCAATAGTACCATTTTAGCCTTCACAAAATTTAATTAAAGCCAGTTCCAAATCCACTAAATTTAGATTCTGACCCATAGTCTAAGTTTCTTTTAATAGGTTTCTTCTATTTTTTAACCATCCGATTTTAGCCAAATGGATGGCTCCATTATTTCCAAGCGCTGAAAACTCATGCTTGCATTATGTGAATAGTCGAGGGGCGAACAAATGGACGACCCTATGCATAATTTCTAAATTCTAACCAGGGACGGAGCCATCGCCCAGGCAAGGGGCCTCAAGCCCTCCTACCGCTCTCGTGTGCGAGACCCCTCAATCTTTCACCTATATATATGTATATGTTAGGATGCGCTAAGATTTATTAGAGATAAAAGAATGCCTATTTTGCTTATTGGGCCACTATTCCATCTAGTCTAGGTCCTAGGTCCAAGGCCCAATCTGGAAAACAAACCCTATCTCATCTACATCCACCGTAACCCACCCTCACCGCTCGTGACTTGCGATCGTCCCCATCCCATCCCATCTGGCGGATGACAACAGGCTTCCACGCGGTCATGCTAGACGCGGGCGGCGTGGCTCGGGGATGACGGCAGGCGAGGCAGGCAGACGGGCGCCGCCGTGCTAGCGATTAGGGTGCTCGCCATAGCGGCATAGCCACACAGAGCAATGGCGGATCCAAGATGTAGACAAGGGGGGCTAAACAATGAGGATTTAGTGCTAAACCTAAAAATTAATAGTGATTTGACACTAAATAACATGACTTAATAAAGAAATTAGGCTGATTAGGGGGGTTGTAGCCCCGACAACCCCCCTTTGGATCCGCCCCTGATGCAGAGCACGCAGCGCAGGTCTAGGGGCTGGCGGCAGTGCAGCACGATGTTGGGCCTTTTGTTCAGCCGCTCCTAAATTTTTCCTGGTTTCGTCCATGTTTCCGATAATACAGTAATAAATCACAAGGAAACTTGCATTGCGCACGAATATGCAACTTTCATTTTGTGACGACAGTGACCTGGAAAACAAATTCAGAAAAGGAAAAATTGATGCTTATAATTGAGCTAGACTAAGCAGAACATAGCAGGCTTTTTCGCCTAATCCTCCAAAAGAAGGATGTTAGTCTGGTAATTTCTTTTAAGGGCACGTGTGACTTAGTCGCAGATCTACCCTCCTAGGCCATCTCCTGGATGCCAAGGCCTTTCTTTGAAATGGGTCATCTAAGGCCCTCCTGTCTTCCCATATTGGATCAGTGTATGCGTTCGAGTGCACAAGACAGGTGTAACCCTCGAGCGATTGAATCAGTCAAGGAGTTAATTGTACTATTATGACGTTAATGTTACGGCTTAGGTAACCCTTGTTTGATACTCACTAGTAGGGTTGACAACAAACCAGTTAAGATGCAGGTGGAGTGAATATCTACACCCAACGAATTGTCTAAGCGGTAAAATTTCATAGCTATACCACCGTAAAATTTCATACCTATACCACCGTAAAATTTTATACTTGTACCTACACCTGTCAGGTTATGATGCCCGTGGGTACACGAACCCAAGTAAGATTCAATTGGGTACACGAACCCTCAAGTAATAGGTAAGTGATATACATGCACTTGTATTTACTAGTAAAATCTTATACTCCTTCCATAGCTATAAAACTTGATGTTTTGGATAAGATTTAGATCAAATATTAAAAATATAAACTATTAATAACTTTAAAAATATTTATTTGAAAAGATAAAACTCATATGTATAGATTTACCTTGAAACCTATTTTTATAAAAGTAATTTTATTTTTAGTTTTTTATATATTTTAATAGAAAATAATAGATAAAGTGAGGTATTAAGAATCATGTCCTTGTCCAAAACATCAAATTTTATGTGTATAGAAGAAGTACCCATGATCATACCTGCACCCGCCGGTGAAAATCTATACCCACATCCGTTATTACCCGCAAGTTAATTGCCGGTCCTAGCCTCCTAGGTAGCAGCGGTAGCAGCACACTACAATGCTCGTGGTCAGGTTCAATACATGAAGTTAAATGGGTTTTCTCTCGAGCTATAAAATAAACTACATAACATTAAATCAAAATTTAGATTTTTTTATATTGCATAATTTTTTCTAAAATATATTTAGATTATTGAAAAAAATCATGTTTTTAGAAAGGATTGAAAAAAAAATCATGTTTTTTCCTTAAAATTCTATAGTAGTATACCTGTTTTGGGCCTAAGCTCAATAAGCTGTCTTCCTTATTGACCCTCAGTTGTTGCGAGTCAAACTTCTTTATGGCCTTTTGGACTCAATTCAGGCCCTCTATCACTCGCACAAGCCCAACCCAACAACTGCCCAGGCAAAATGACGGTTCTACCCTAGCTCCACGGCTTGCCCACCACCATCAAACCACCTGCACAGCTGTCGTACAGGTCCAGATTCCATCCAGAACGCGATGGCAGATTTGTTATTGGTAGGAAATCCAGTGGGTGGAGATAACTCGACTGCGTATATATATGAGCACCCGATCCCCTCTTGCGGCTCCTGCACCCGCCGCGCCCCATTCCTTCCCCGCTCCCCTTCCCCAGCGGGCCGCCCTCCTCCGCCTCTTCTCCCCCTCCCACGCGATTCCATTTCGTTTGAATTCCGTGCGTGAAATTACAGAAGTGCCCCCTCCACCGGCGGGACCCACGCCCCACGGCCTCCTTCCCTCTCTTTCTCCGGCTCAACCGCTTCCTTTTTTCCCCTTGTACTATTTTCGTGTCCCACCACCACCAGTCGCCGTCGGGCGATTCCGTCTCTGGCTCGGCGAGCAGGCGCATCCAGGCCGTCGAGCTGTCTATCCACGCGGCGATGCAGGCGCCACGTGGCGGTGGCTTCCTCGGGAAGCGGAAGGAGCGCGAGTACTACTACCCTTACCCCTCGGTATCGTCGTCGTCGGAGCAGGCGGCGCTGCTCCAGCGGCAACCGCCGCCGTTCGCTAGGCCCGACCCGCGTGGCGTCAAGCCGGACCGCCCGCCGGTGAGGTTTGGCTCCAAGCCGCCGCTCCTGCAGCCGGGGGCCCAGGTCGGCGGCGGCAACAAGCTGCTGGCCGGGTACCTGGCGCACGAGTTCCTGCGGTGCGGCACGCTCCTCGGCGAGCGGAGGCTGGAGCCGCCCCGCATGAAGGAGAAGGATCCCGCCGCCCCCGCCCCCGCGCCCGAGCCGAGCAGGCGCTACGCGGAGGTTTCGCGGTTGCTTATGGCGGGCGGGGCCCGCATCCCCGGCGTCTTCAACCCGTCGCAGCTCGGACGCTGGCTCCGGATGAAGGAGTGACCGGGCGGCCATGCCGCTGGAGGTCGGGTGCACGGGGCATAGCCGCATTGCCTACTGCTTCGCCTCGGCGGCGCCCGATCAGAGGAACCGTTGCTTTTGAACATAGCAGGCCGGTTTGTCGTATCTCTATCTTCCTTTCCCTTCAAAATTTTCGTGGTAATTAGTAAATCAACTCCTCTGGTCAGAAATCTAGCGTAGTTGTTGGATGAGAAACTGTAGGCACTTCTACTACTGCTAGCTTTTGCTGCGTCGATTCGCATTTTCTCCCCGCTGCAGAAATCCTCTGCATTGGCAAAAACCTGTGCTGTGATGCATGGCGTGGATGAATCCAACCGTCGATGTAAATATGATGATAATGCTTTGGTAGTAGTAGCTTAAGAAGTGTTTGTTACTGTTACCAGTAAGTATTAATTTGGCATTCATCAATGCTTTCTGTGACTAAAATTGTGCATGGTTCCCGTATTTGGTGGAAAAAGGATGCGGGCAATTTACCCCTCTTCCGCGTATGGCCTTTTGCTTGCACTTGCACACATCCCTCGTCTCGATCGGTGTTCGTTGAGTAATAAATATGGTAGGTTTCTTTCCATCTTGAGTTCTTTGTGCTCCGCAGACGTTACTGTGTCTGTGTGGTTTCGGAAGGCATTCGATCGATCGCTCCATATTTCCATCCAAAGGTTCACATCACACAGTAGGCATTATCTCTAGCAGATACGAAGTCCTCTTGTACAGTCCCGTTTGGATCAACTAAACTTTTTCTATAGAAGCTGTAATAGATGCAGGAAGCCGGCTAATAGTTTTTGAATGACTTGAGTGTTTGAATAGTTCAAAACAGGCTATAGGCTAGACTATAGGTTGAGTAATTTGGATGTAGAGCTTTTCTTAGAGCAAAGCTAATAATACAGATCTGGTACTGGTTGTAATAATCCTTACAGTCTAGCTCTCAAGCTCATAAGCTCTTAACTATTAAATCCATGGTCCTCTTATAAAGTTTTTTTTTTTTTATGCATAAATTGGTTGTAAATTTACAGTCTACTTACCTTTTCTCTCCTATTTTCTTTTATTTACCTCAGCATTCAATCTACCTATAGTGAAATAATACTTGCTCTTAGTAGTACTAGCTAGCAACTTATTTTAGTCAATGCAAACAGTTCATCTATTACTAGTACCATTTCTGGTAGTTTAATTGTAACAGGTTACTTTGGTCCCAAAAAAATAAAAACTGTAGCAGTTAGTGTCCCAGTCTCCTCTGTTCTCATTCTTCGTGTTCCACTAAAGAGAGAGTCTTTGTTCTTCTCGTCCTTAGCTGCCAATAATTCTGTTCAATGGTCCGCTCTGCGCTTTGACAATGCCGCGGCAGCCACGAAGTTAAACTAATGCGTAGTCAACCGAAGGAAACTTCCGTGTTTTAATTTATTTATGATAATCTTTAGACACTACATCAGGGTCTTGTTCAGTTCGTAAATGTTAGAAAAAGTTGTAACTGTAGCATTTCGTTTGTATTTGGCAAATATTGTCCAATCGTGGCCTAACTAGGCTCAAAAGATTCGTATTGTGATTTACAACAAAACTGTATAATTAGTTATTTTTTTCACTAACATTTAATGCTCCATATATGCGGGTAAAAATTGATGTGATGGAGAGAGTGAAAAAACTTGCAACTTGCAAGGAAAGTGAACAAGGGCTAGGTATAGAAAGTGAAAGTCTATGCATGGTTTCAGATTACCGGTTTATATACAATTATTAAGCAAAAAAGGTTATTCAGCGGTTCAGAACAGATGATGGTCTCGAAGCTAGCATCGCCCAAGTAGCACCATCTCTTCTTTTACCAAAAGCTCTTCAGTCTTCACCTCGGTCGCAAGCAAAGCAATGCATCTACTCGGCCTTTTGGCCGGTGCCATTGCCATCCTAGTGACTCAAAGTCTTCTTTTGCTGAGACGATTTGAACAGTCGTCTTAATCTTTTCCGTTTGCGTCGAGGCAGCTTACGCGGCAAGGTCACCGTGCCGCACAGAGGAGGCGCCCGTTGCTTGCACAGGACTATACGCATACAGGAGTGGTTGGCCTTGGCGCCTTGCCGCTCGGCTCTTGTCCGACAGCGACGTTAGAGGCCGATAGAGCAGGAGGACGACGCGTAGGCCTACGAGAACGATAGCAGAGCAGGACGACGACGCGTAGTAGTCCTATGAGAAAGCAAAGCGCAAGCGTCAAGCGAGAAGTGGCGGAGCAAGCCGAGGCGGTGTGAAATGGCCTTGCCTGTTCTTTTCTGCTTTTTTTTTTTATTTGTGGGAAGGCGTACAAAGGATGATAAACGCGGAACAATGGCCTGCCCACTAGGGTCTTGCTTTGCTCTTGCAAGACGACGTGCAGGTGCAACAGTGTTCAAAACTGTTCATGCACACGGTGACACGGATGCCTAACTTTTTTTGCGTGGATAAAATTCGTAGCACTCGTTGAGGGGACAAATGTGCTCGACATCAACAAATGCATGGGTTCATTGGCCGGCGAAAGCTGGCGGCACTCGGCTATGCTAGAAACCCTTCGGTTCGGGTCGTTGGGTGGCTGTTGGATGGGATGCTGCAGTCATGTGTTCCTCGCCTGCTACCTGCGCCGCTGATGGAAAGAGCTGGTCTGCATTTAAGGCTGTCCGCACCGGACACGGGATGTCATCCGGTACTCCTCCACATCAGTTTGTATGCCGGATATTTTGCTGCAGCGCATACTGGATATGGTCCAGTAGACATGCACCATCCTTGATATCTAAAGGAGTACCGGACGTCCGGTAGCAGCAGCATGCGTAGCATGAAAAAAATCTTGTGCAGGGCCTACCATTTTAACTAGAAAAAAAGTGTTATAACTTACAGACCAAAATTTCAAATTAAATTCCGATTGTATCATTAAATTCGTTTCAATAAATCCTTTAAAACAAGATATCACATTGATATATTTAGATAAAGTGATAAGTGGGTCCCACTGATGGATAGAGGATGATATAGAGGATGGATGAGTGCGGCAAAATTAAATATAGAGAAAAAAATCTTGATGACCAGATCTTTTTAGAGAATGAATTTAAAAGTACCACCACGAGTGCGGATAAATTTAAACATGGTTGGACTTGTCACGCAGCTAGCAGGGTCGGTCTACAAAAATAGGACTAGCTTGCGGAGAAAAGAAAAGGAAAAAATTCTTGACCACTCGATCGAGTTTTTAGCAGCTGTCAGCTGGGTGGCCTTGTTTAGATGGAGGAGAG
>JADLZL010000483.1:0-27039 GCA_015844335.1 Chrysopogon serrulatus | reverse complement strand
CAAAGTTCTCACTATTTTACTTTCAAAGATGAAATATGCATCTGGTGGATCCAATCGGGCACCTAAATGGCCTGGCTTCTCGGCGTGCTCTGGCATGCTTTGCACAGACATCATCTAAACTATCCAATGCATCATTCCTGTATTAATCAACTTGTATCAGACATGCATAGGCCCTGACATCATCTTCAAAGGTGTAAGGATTTCGATGAAAGAAGCACTGAATTCTAGCTCATGATGAGTGATTTTTTAGAAAAATCACTATAGGCCCAATTTTCTCAATCTAGGTTATCTAGGGTGTGTCTTATCATTCTGCAGCTATAAAAAAAATCTAGCTTGATTTCATATTTATAGGGTAAAGTTCTCACTGTTTTACTTTCAGCATGAAATACGCATCGGTGGATCCAATCAGGGCACCTAAATGGCCTGGCTTCTCGGCGTGCTCCGGCGTGCTTTACATAGACATCATCTAAACTATCCACCCTAACTTCTAATGATCATTCCTATATTAATCAACTAGTATCAGACATGCATAGGCCCTGACATCATCTTCGAAGGTGTAAGGATTTCAATAAAAGAAGCGCTAAATTCTAGCTCATGATGAGTGATTTTTTAAAAAAATCACTATAGACCCAATTTTCTCAATCTAGGTTCTCTAGGGTGTGTCTTATCATTCTGCAGCTATAAAAAAAAATCTAGCCTGATTTCATATTTACAGGGCAAAGTTCTCACTGTTTTACTTTTAGCATAAAATATGCATCGGTGGATCCAATCAGGGCACCTAAATGGCCTGGTTTCTCGGTGTGCTCCGGCGTGCTTTACACAGACATCATCTAAACTATCCACCCTAACTTCCAATACATCTTAATCAACTAGTATCAGACATGCATAGGCCCTGATATCATCTTCGAAGGTGTAAGGATTTCAATGAAGCAAGCGCTGAATTCTAGCTCATGATATGCACTGGATCCAATCCACCTAAATGACTGCTTCTACAATGCATGCATTGCAGAGACATCATCTAAATTATCCACCCTAACTTCCAATGATTATTCCTATATTAATCAACTAGTATCAGATATGCATAGGCCCCGACATCATCTTCGAAGGTGTAAGGATTTCAATGCATAGGCCCTGAATTCTTGCTCATGATGAGTGATTTTTTAAAAAAACTACTATAGGCCTAATTTTCTCAATCTAGGTTCTCTAGGGTGTGTCTTATCATTCTGTAGCTATGAAAAAAAATCTAGCCTGATTTCATATTTACAGGGCAAAGTTCTCACTGTTTTACTTTCAACATGAAATATGCATCGGTGGATCCAATCAGGACACCTAAATGGCCTGGCTTCTCGGCGTGCTCCGGCGTGCTTTGCACAGACATCATCTAAACTATCCACCCTAACTTCCAATGCATCATTCCTGTATTAATCAACTAGTATCAGACATGCATAGGCCCCGACATCATCTTTGAAGCTGTAAGGATTTCAATAAAAGAAACGCTAAATTCTAGCTCATGATGAGTGATTTTTTAAAAAAACCACTATAGGCCCAATTTTCTCAATCTAGGTTCTCTAGGGTGTGTCTTATCATTCTGCAGCTATAAAAAAAATCTAGCTTGATTTCATATTTACAGGGCAAAGTTCTCACTGTTTTTACTTTCAAAGATGAAATATGCATTGGTGGATCCAATCAGGGCACCTAAATGGCCCGGCTTCTTCGGGTGTGCTCCGTGCTTTTGGCACGTACATCATCTAAACTATCCACCCTAACTTCCAATGCATCATTCCTCAGATTAATCAACTAGTATCGACATGCATAGGCCCCGACATCATCTTCGAAGGTGTAAGGATTTCAATGAAAGAAACGCTGAATTCTAGCTCATGGTGAGTGATATTTTAGAAAATCACTATAGGCCCAATTTTCTCAATCTAGGTTCTCTAGGGTGTGTCTTATCATTCTACAGCTATGAAAAAAATCTAGCTTGATTTCATATTTACAGGGCAAAGTTCTCACTGTTTTACTTTCAGCATGAAATATGCATCGGTGGATCCAAACGGGGCACCTAAATGGCCTGGCTTCTCGGCGTACTCCAGCGTGCTTTGCACAGACATCATCTAAACTATCCACCCTGACTTTCAATGCATCATTCCTGCATTAATCAACCAGTATCAGACATGCATAGTCCCTGACATCATCTTTGAAGGTGTTAGGATTTCAATGAAAGAAGCGCTGAATTCTAGCTCATGATGAGTGATTTTTTAGAAAAATCACTATAGGCCCAATTTCCTCAATCTAGGTTCTCTAGGATGTGTCTTGTCATTCTGTAGCTATAAAAAAATCTAGCTTGATTTCATATTTATAGGGCAAAGTTCTCATTGTTTTACTTTCAGCATGAAATATGCATCGATGGATCCAATCAGGGAACCTAAATGGCCTGGCTTCTCGGCGTGCTCCGGCGTGCTTTGCACAGACATCATCTAAACTATCCGCCCTAACTTCCAATGATCATTTCTGTATTAATCAACTAGTATCAGACATGCATAGGCCCCGACATCATCTTTGAAGCTGTAAGGATTTCAATGAAAGAAACGCTGAATTCTAGCTCATGATGAGTGATTTTTTAAAAAAACCACTATAGGCCCAATTTTCTCAATCTAGGTTCTCTAGGGTCTGTCTTATCATTCTACAGCTATGAAAAAAATCTAGCTTGATTTCATATTTACAGGGCAAAGTTCTCACTATTTTACTTTCAGCATGAAATATGCATCGGTGGATCCAATCAGAGCACCTAAATGGCCTGGCTTCTCGGCGTGCTCCGGCGTGCTTTGTACAAACATCATCTAATCTATCCACCCTAACTTCCAATACATCTTAATCAACTAGTATCAGACATGCATAGGCCCTGATATCATCTTCGAAGGTGTAAGGATTTCAATGAAGCAAGCGCTGAATTCTAGCTCATGATATGCATCGGTGGATCCAATCCGACCTCAAGCTTCTCGGCATCCCGACATCATCTAAATTATCCACCCTAACTTCCAATGATTATTCCTATATTAATCAACTAGAGGCCCTGAATTCTTGCTCATGATGAGTGATTTTTTAAAAAAACTACTATAGGCCTAATTTTCTCAATCTAGGTTCTCTAGGGTGTGTCTTATCATTCTCAGAGCTATGAAAAAAAAATCTAGCCTGATTTCATATTTACAGGCAAAGTTCTCACTGTTTTACTTTCAACATGAAATATGCATCGGTGGATCCAATCAGGACACCTAAATGGCCTGGCTTCTCGGCGTGCTCCGGCGTGCTTTGCACAGACATCATCTAAACTATCCACCCTAACTTCCAATGCATCATTCCTGTATTAGTCAACTAGTATCAGACATGCATAGGCCCCGACATCATCTTCGAAGGTGTAAGGATTTCAATGAAAGAAACGCTGAATTCTAGCTCATGGTGAGTGATATTTTAGAAAATCACTATAGGCCCAATTTTCTCAATCTAGGTTCTCTAGGGTGTGTCTTATCATTCTGCAGGTATAAAAAAAATCTAGCTTGACTTCATATTTACAGGCAAAAGTTCTCACTATTTTACTTTCAAAGATGAAATATGCATCTAAGTGGATCAAATCAGGGCACCTAAATGGCCTGGCTTCTCGGCCGTGTTCTCGTTTTTTGCACAGACATCATCTAAACTATCCACCCTAACTTCCAATGCATCATTCCTGTATTAATCAACTAGTATCAGACATGCATAGGCTCTGACATCATCTTCGAAGGTGTAAGGATTTTAATGAAACAAGCGCCGAATTCTAGCTCATAATGAGTGATTTTTAGAAAAATCACTATAGGCCCAATTTTCTCAATCTAGATTATCTAGGGTGCGTCTTATCATTCTGCAGCTATAAAAAATCTAGCTTGATTTCATATTTACAGGGCAAAGTTCTCACTATTTTACTTTCAGCATGAAATATGCATCGGTGGATCCAATCAGGGCACCTAAATGGCCTGGCTTCTCGGCGTGCTCTGGCATGCTTTGCACAGACATCATCTAAACTATCCACTCTAACTTGCAATGCATCATTCCTGTATTAATCAACTTGTATCAGACATGCATAGGCCCTGACATCATCTTCAAAGGTGTAAGGATTTCAATGAAAGAAGCACCGAATTCTAGCTCATGATGAGTGATTTTTTAGAAAAAAATCACTATAGGCCCAATTTTCTCAATCTAGGTTATCTAGGGTGTGTCTTATCATTCTGCAGCTATAAAAAAAAAATCTAGCTTGATTTCATATTTATAGGGTAAAGTTCTCACTTGTTTTTACTTTCGAAATGAAATATGCATCGGTGGATCAAATCGGGTCACCTAAATGGCCTGGCTTCTCAACGTGTTCGACGTGCTTTTGCACAGACATCATCTAAACTATCCACCCTAACTTTCAATGCATCATTCCTATATTAATCAACTAGTATCAGACATGCATAGGCCCTGACATCATCTTCGAAGGTGTTAGGATTTCAATGAAAGAAGCGCTGAATTCTAGCTCATGATGAGTGATTTTTTAGAAAAATCACTATAGGCCCAATTTTCTCAATCTAGTTTCTCTAGGGTGTGTCTTATCATTCTGCAGCTATAAAAAAAAATCTAGCTTGATTTCATATTTACAGGCAAAGTTCTCACTGCTTTTTACTTTCAAAGATGAAATATGCATCGGTGGATCCAATCGGGGCACCTAAATGGCCTGGCTTCTCGGTGTGCTCCGGCGTGCTTTTGCACGTACATCATCTAAACTATCCACCCTAACTTCCAATGCATCATTCCTGTATTAATCAACTAGTATCGACATGCATAGGCCCCGACATCATCTTCTTCGAAGGTGTAAGGATTTCAATGAAAGAAACACCGAATTCTAGCTCATGGTGAGTGATATTTTAGAAAATCACTATAGGCCCAATTTTCTCAATCTAGGTTCTCTAAGGTGTGTCTTATCATTCTGCAGCTATAAAAAAAATCTAGCTTGATTTCATATTTACAGGGCAAAGTTCTCACTGTTTTACTTTCAGCATGAAATATGCATTGGTGGATCCAATCGGGGCACCTAAATGGCCTGGCTTCTCGGCGTGCTCCGGCGTGCTTTGCACAGACATCATCTAAACTATCCACCCTAACTTTCAATGCATCATTCCTGCATTAATCAACCAAAGATCGACATGCATAGGCCCCGACATCATCTTCTTCGAGGTGTAAGGATTTCAATGAAAGAAGCGCCAATTCTAGCACATGATGATGATTTTTTAGAAAAATCACTATAGGCCCAATTTCCTCAATCTAGGTTCTCTAGGGTGTGTCTTATCATTCTGAAGCAATGAAAAAAAATCTAGCTTGATTTCAGATTTATAGGGCAAACTTCTCACTGTTTTACTTTCAGCATGAAATATGCATCGGTGGATCCAATCAGGGCACCTAAATGACCTGGCTTCTCGGCGTGTTCCCATGCTTTTTGCATAGACATCATCTAAATTATCCACCCTAACTTCCAATGATTATTCCTATATTAATCAACTAGTATCAGATATGCATAGGCCCCGACATCATCTTCGAAGGTGTAAGGATTTCAATGCATAGGCCCTGAATTCTAGCTCATGATGAGTGATTTTTTAAAAAAACTACTATAGGCCTAATTTTCTCAATCTAGGTTCTCTAGGGTGTGTCTTATCATTCTATAGCTATAAAAAAAATCTAGCCTGATTTCATATTTACAGGTCAAAGTTCTCACTGTTTTACTTTCAACATGAAATATGCATCGGTGGATCCAATCAGGACACCTAAATGGCCTGGCTTCTCGGCGTGCGCCGGCGTGCTTTACACAGACATCATCTAAACTATCCACCCTAACTTCCAATGCATCATTCCTGTATTAGTCAATTAGTATCAGACATGCATAGGCCCCGACATCATCTTCGAAGGTGTAAGGATTTCAATGAAAGAAACGCTGAATTCTAGCTCATAATGAGTGATTTTTAGAAAAATCACTATAGGCCCAATTTTCTCAATCTAGATTCTCTAGGGTGCGTCTTATCATTCTGCAGCTATAAAAAAATCTAGCTTGATTTCATATTTACAGGGCAAAGTTCTCACTATTTTACTTTCAAAGATGAAATATGCATCTAAGTGGATCCAATCGGGCACCTAAATGGCCTTTCTCGGCGTGCTCGGCATGCTTTGCACGTATCATCATCTATCCTATCCAACTTCCAATGCATCATTCCTGTATTAATCAACTTGTATCGACATGCATAGGCCCCGACATCATCTTCAAAGGTGTAAGGATTTCAATGAAAGAAGCAAATTCTAGCTCATGATGAGTGATTTTTTAGAAAAAATCACTATAGGCCCAATTTTCTCAATCTAGGTTCTCTAGGGTGTGTCTTATCATTCTGCAGCTATATAAAAAAAATCTAGCTTGATTTCATATTTATAGGGTAAAGTTCTCACTATTTTACTTTCAAAGATGAAATATGCATCGGTGGATCCAATCGGGGCACCTAAATGGCCCGGCTTCTCGGCGTGCTCGGCATGCTTTTACATAGACATCATCTAAACTATCCACCCTAACTTCCAATGATCATTCCTATATTAATCAACTAGTATCGACATGCATAGGCCCCGACATCATCTTCGAAGGTGTAAGGATTTCAATGAAAGAAGCGCTAAATTCTAGCTCATGATGAGTGATTTTTAAAAAATCACTATAGGCCCAATTTTCTCAATCTAGGTTCTCTAGGGTGTGTCTTATCATTCTGCAGCTATAAAAAAAATCTAGCTTGATTTCATATTTATAGGGCAAAGTTCTCACTGTTTTACTTTCAAAGCATGAAATATGCATCGGTGGATCCAATCGGGGCACCTAAATGGCCCGGCTTCTCGTGTGCTCCGGCGTGCTTTGCCACGTACATCATCTAAACTATCCACCCTAACTTCCAATGATCATTCCTATATTAATCAACTAGTATCGACATGCATAGGCCCCGACATCATCTTCGAAGGTGTAAGGATTTCAATGAAAGAAAGCGCTGAATTCTAGCTCATGATGAGTGATTTTTTAGAAAAATCACTATAGGCCCAATTTTCTCAATCTAGGTTCTCTAGGGTGTGTCTTATCATTCTACAGCTATAAAAAAAAATCTAGCTTGATTTCATATTTACAGGGCAAAGTTCTCACTGTTTTACTTTCAAAGATGAAATATGCATCGGTGGATCCAATCGGGGCACCTAAATGGCCTTGGCTTCTCGGCAAACGTACATCATCTAAACTATCCACCCTAACTTTCAATGCATCATTCCTATATTAATCAACTAGTATCAGACATGCATAGGCCCTGACATCATCTTCGAAGGTGTAAGGATTTCAATGAAAGAAGCGCTGAATTCTAGCTCATGATGAGTGATTTTTTAGAAAAATCACTATAGGCCCAATTTTCTCAATCTAGGTTCTCTAGGGTGTGTCTTATCATTCTGCAGCTATAAAAAAAATCTAGCTTGATTTCATATTTACAGGGCAAAGTTCTCACTGTTTTACTTTCAGCATGAAATATGCATCGGTGGATCCAATCGGGGCACCTAAATGGCCTGGCTTCTCGGCGTGCTCCGGCGTGCTTTGCACAGACATCATCTAAACTATCCACCCTAACTTCCAATGATTATTCCTATATTAATCAACTAGTATCAGATATGCATAGGCCCTGACATCATCTTCGAAGGTGTAAGGATTTCAATGAAAGAAGCGCTGAATTCTAGCTCATGATGAGTGATTTTTTAAAAAAATCACTATAGGCCCAATTTTCTCAATCTAGGTTCTCTAGGGTGTGTCTTATCATTCTGCAGCTATGAAAAAATCTAGCTTGATTTCATATTTACAGCGCAAAGTTCTCACTATTTTACTTTCAGCATGAAATATGCATCGGTGGATCCAATCAGGGCACCTAAATGGCCTGGCTTCTCGGTGTGCTCCGGCGTTTCACACAAACATCATCTAAACTATCCACCCTAACTTCCAATGCATCATTCCTATATTAATCAACTAGTATCGACATGCATAGGCCCTGACATCATCTTCAAAGGTGTAAGGATTTCAATGAAAGAAGCGCTGAATTCTAGCTCATGATGTGTGATTTTTTAGAAAAATCACTATAGGCCTAATTTTTCTCAATCTAGGTTCTCTAGGGTGTGTCTTATCATTCTACGCAGCTATAAAAAAAATCTAGCTTGATTTCATATTTATAGGGCAAAGTTCTCACTATTTTTACTTTCAAAGATGAAATATGCATCGGTGGATCCAATCGGGGCACCTAAATGGCCTGGCTTCTCGGCGTGCTCCGCGTGCTTTGCATAGACATCATCTAAACTATCCACCCTAACTTTCAATGCATCATTCCTATATTAATCAACTAGTATCAGACATGCATAGGCCCTGACATCATCTTCGAAGGTGTAAGGATTTCAAGGAAAGAAGCGCTGAATTCTAGCTCATGATAAGTGATTTTTTAAAAAAATCACTATAGGCCCAATTTTCTCAATCTAGGTTCTCTAGGGTGTGTCTTATCATTCTACAGCTATGAAAAAAAAAATCTAGCTTGATTTCATATTTATAGGGGCAAAGTTCTCACTGTTTTACTTTCAAAGATGAAATATGCATCGGTGGATCCAATCGGGGCACCTAAATGGCCTGGCTTCTCGGCGTGCTCCGGCGTGCTTTTGCACGGACATCATCTAAACTATCCACCCTAACTTCCAATGCATCATTCCTATATTAATCAACTAGTATCGATATGCATAGGCCCCGACATCATCTTCGAAGGTGTAAGGATTTCAATGAAAGAAGCGCTAAATTCTAGCTCATGATGAGTGATTTTTTAAAAAAAATCACTATAGGCCCAATTTTCTCAATCTAGGTTCTCTAGGGTGTGTCTTATCATTCTGTAGCTATATAAAAAAAAATCTAGCTTGATTTCATATTTACAGGGGCAAAGTTCTCACTATTTTACTTTCAAAGATGAAATATGCATTGGTGGATCCAATCGGGGCACCTAAATGGCCTGGCTTCTCGGCGTGCTCCGGCGTGCTTTGCACAGACATCATCTAAACTATCCACCCTAACCTCCAATGCATCATTCCTATATTAATCAACTAGTATCAGACATGCATAGGCCCTGACATCGTCTTCGAAGGTGTGAGGATTTCAATGAAACAAGAAACGCTGAATTCTAGCTCATGATGAGTGATTTTTAGAAAAATCACTATAGGCCCAATTTTCTCAATCTAGGTTCTCTAGGGTGTGTCTTATCATTCTACAGCAGCTATAAAAAAATCTAGCTTGATTTCATATTTATAGGGGCAAAGTTCTCACTATTTTACTTTCAAAGATGAAATATGCATCGGTGGATACAATCAGGGCACCTAAATGGCCTGGCTTCTCGGTGTGCTCCGGCGTGCTTTGCACAGACATCATCTAAACTATCCACCCTGACTTTCAATGTATCATTCCTGTATTAATCAATAAGTATCAGACATGCATAGGCCCTGACATCATCTTCGAAGGTGTAAGGATTTCAATGAAAGAAGCGCTGAAGTCTAGCTCATGATGATGATTTTTTTAGAAAAAATCACTATAGGCCCAATTTTCTCAATCTAGGTTCTCTAGGGTGTGTCTTATCATTCTGAGCTATAAAAAAAAAATCTAGCTTGATTTCATATTTACAGGGCAAAGTTCTCACTATTTTTACTTTCAAAGATGAAATATGCATCGGGTGGATCCAATCAGGGCACCTAAATGGCCTGGCTTCTCGGCGTGCTCCGGCGTGCTTTGCACAGACATCATCTAAACTGTCCACCCTGACTTCCAATGTATCATTACTATATTAATCAACTAGTATCGGATATGCATAGGCCCTGACATCATCTTCGAAGGTGTAAGGATTTCAATGAAAGAAGCGCTGAATTCTAGCTCATGATGAGTGATTTTTTAAAAATCACTATAGGCCCAATTTTCTCAATCTAGGTTCTCTAGGGTGTGTCTTATCATTCTGCAGCTATAAAAAAAAATCTAGCTTGATTTCATATTTATGAGGGCAAAGTTCTCACTATTTTACTTTCAACGATGAAATATGCATCGGTGGATCCAATCAGGGCACCTAAATGGCCTGGCTTCTCGGCGTGCTCCGGCGTGCTTTGCACAGACATCATCTAAACTATCCACCCTAACTTCCAATGCATCATTCTGTATTAATCAACTAGTATCGACATGCATAGGCCCCGACATCATCTTCAAGGTGTAAGGATTTCAATGAAAGAAGCGCTGAATTCTAGCTCATGATGAGTGATTTTTTAGAAAAATCACTATAGGCCCAATTTTCTCAATCTAGGTTCTCTAGGGTGTGTCTTATCATTCTCAGCAGCTATAAAAAAAAAATCTAGCTTGATTTCATATTTACAGGGCAAAGTTCTCACTATTTTACTTTCAGCATGAAATATGCATCGGTGGATCCAATCAGGGCACCTAAATGGCCTGGCTTCTCGGCGTGCTCTGGCATGCTTTTGTACAAACATCATCTAAACTATCCACCCTAACTTCCAATGATAATTCCTATATTAATCAACTAGTATCAGACATGCATAGGCCCTGACATCATCTTCGAAGGTGTAAGGATTTCAATGAAAGAAGCGCTGAATTCTAGCTCATGATGAGTGATTTTTTAAAAAAATCACTATAGGCCCAATTTTCTCAATCTAGGTTCTCTAGGGTGTGTCTTATCATTCTGCAGCTATAAAAAAAATCTAGCTTGATTTCATATTTATAGGGGCAAAGTTCTCACTATTTTTACTTTCAAAGATGAAATATGCATCGGTGGATCCAATCGAGGGCACCTAAATGGCTTTCTCGGCGTGTGCTCGGCGTGCTTTGCACAGACATCATCTAAACTATCCACCCTAACTTCCAATGCATCATTCCTATATTAATCAACTAGTATCGACATGCATAGGCCCCGACATCATCTTCTTCCCTAAGGTGTAAGGATTTCAATGAAAGAAGCGCCCGAATTCTAGCTCATGATGAGTGATTTTTTAAAAAAATCACTATAGGCCCAATTTTCTCAATCTAGGTTCTCTAGGGTGTGTCTTATCATTCTGCAGCTATAAAAAAATCTAGCTTGATTTCATATTTACAGGGCAAAGTTCTCACTGTTTTACTTTCAGCATGAAATATGCATTGGTGGATCCAATCGGGGCACCTAAATGGCCTGGCTTCTCGGCGTGCTCCGGCGTGCTTTGCACAGACATCATCTAAACTATCCACCCTAACTTCCAATGCATCATTCCTGTATTAATCAACTAGTATCAGACATGCATAGGCCCCGACATCATCTTCGAAGGTGTAAGGATTTCAATGAAAGAAACGCTGAATTCTAGCTCATGGTGAGTGATATTTTAGAAAATCACTATAGGCCCAATTTTCTCAATCTAGGTTCTCTAGGGTGTGTCTTATCATTCTGCAGCTATAAAAAAAATCTAGCTTGACTTCATATTTACAGGGCAAAGTTCTCACTATTTTACTTTCAGCATGAAATATGCATCGGTGGATCAAATCAGGGCACCTAAATGGCCTGGCTTCTCGGCGTGCTCCGACGTGCTTTGCATAGACATCATCTAAACTATCCACCCTAACTTCCAATGCATCATTCCTGTATTAATCAACTAGTATCAGACATGCATAGGCTCTGACATCATCTTCGAAGGTGTAAGGATTTTAATGAAACAAGCGCTGAATTCTAGCTCATAATGAGTGATTTTTAGAAAAATCACTATAGGCCCAATTTTCTCAATCTAGATTCTCTAGGGTGTGTCTTATCATTCTGCAGCTATAAAAAAAATCTAGCTTGATTTCATATTTACAGGGCAAAGTTCTCACTATTTTACTTTCAGCATGAAATATGCATCGGTGGATCCAATCAGGGCACCTAAATGGCCTGGCTTCTCGGCGTGCTCTGGCATGCTTTGCACAGACATCATCTAAACTATCCACTCTAACTTGCAATGCATCATTCCTGTATTAATCAACTTGTATCAGACATGCATAGGCCCTGACATCATCTTCAAAGGTGTAAGGATTTCAATGAAAGAAGCACTGAATTCTAGCTCATGATGAGTGATTTTTTAGAAAAATCACTATAGGCCCAATTTTCTCAATCTAGGTTATCTAGGGTGTGTCTTATCATTCTGCAGCTATAAAAAAAATCTAGCTTGATTTCATATTTATAGGGTAAAGTTCTCACTGTTTTACTTTCAGCATGAAATATGCATCGGTGGATCAAATCAGGTCACCTAAATGGCCTGGCTTCTCAGCGTGCTCCGACGTGCTTTGCACAGACATCATCTAAACTATCCACCCTAACTTCCAATACATCATTCCTATATTAATCAACTAGTATCAGACATGCATAGGCCCTGACATCATCTTCGAAGGTGTAAGGATTTCAATGAAAGAAGCACTGAATTCTAGCTCATGATGAGTGATTTTTTAGAAAAATCACTATAGGCCCAATTTTCTCAATCCAGGTTCTCTAGGGTGTGTCTTATCATTCTGCAGCTATGAAAAAAAATCTAGCTTGATTTCATATTTATTGGGCAAAGTTCTCACTGTTTTACTTTCAGCATAAAATATGCATCGGTGGATCCAATCAGGGCACCTAAATGGCCTGGCTTCTCGGCGTGCTGAAACAAGCGCTGAATTCTAGCTCATGATGAGTGATTTTTTAGAAAAATCACTATGGGCCCAATTTTCTCAATCTAGGTTCTCTAGGGTGTGACTTATCATTCTGCAGCTATAAAAAAAATCTAGCTTGATTTTATATTTATAGGGCAAAGTTCTCACTGTTTTACTTCCAGCATGAAATATGCATTGGTGGATCCAATCGGGGCACCTAAATGGCCTGGCTTCTCGGCGTGCTCGGCGTGCTTTGCACAGACATCATCTAAACTATCCACCCTAACTTTCAATGCATCATTCGTGCATTAATCAACCAGTATCAGACATGCATAGGCCCCAACATCTTCGAAGGTGTAAGGATTTCAATGAAAGAAGCGCTGAATTCTAGCACATGATGATGATTTTTTAGAAAAAACACTATAGGCCCAATTTTCTCAATCTAGGTTCTCTAGGGTGTGACTTATCATTCTGCAGCTATAAAAAAAATCTAGATTGATTTCATATTTATAGGGCAAAGTTCTCACTGTTTTACTTTCAGCATGAAATATGCATCGGTGGATCCAATCAGGGCACCTAAATGACCTGGCTTCTCGGCGTGCTCCGGCGTGCTTTGCAGAGACATCATCTAAACTATCCACCCTAACTTCCAATGATTATTCCTATATTAATCAACTAGTATCAGATATGCATAGGCCCCGACATCATCTTCGAAGGTGTAAGGATTTCAATGAAAGAAACGCTGAATTCTAGCTCATGATGAGTGATTTTTTAAAAAAACTACTATAGGCCCAATTTTCTCAATCTAGGTTCTCTAGGGTGTGTCTTTTCATTCTACAGCTATGAAAAAAATCTAGCTTGATTTCATATTACAGGGCAAAGTTCTCACTATTTTAATTTCAACATGAAATATGCATCGGTGGATCCAATCAGGGCACCTAAATGGCCTGGCTTCTCGGCGTGCTTTGCACAAACATCATCTAATCTATCCACCCTAACTTCCAATGTATTATTCCTGTATTAATCAACTAGTATCAGACATGCATAGGCCCTGATATCATCTTCGAAGGTGTAAGGATTTTAATGAAACAAGCGCTGAATTCTAGCTCATGATGAGTGATTTTTTAGAAAAATCACTATAGGCCCAATTTTCTCAATCTAGGTTCTCTAGGGTGTGTCTTATCATTCTACAGCTATAAAAAAAATCTAGCTTGACTTCATATTTACAGGGCAAAGTTCTCAGTGTTTTAATCCAATCGGGGGACCTAAATGGCCTGGCTTCTCGGCATGCTCCGGCGTGCTTTGCACAGACATCATCTAAACTGTCCACCCTAACTTCCAATGATTATTCCTATATTAATCAACTAGTATTAGATATGCATAAGCCCCGACATCATCTTCGAAGGTGTAAGGATTTCAACGAAAGAAACGCTGAATTCTTGCTCATGATGAGTGATTTTTTAAAAAAACTACTATAGGCCCAATTTTCTCAATCTAGGTTCTCTAGGGTGTGTCTTATCATTCTGCAGCTATGAAAACAATCTTGCTTGATTTCATATTTACAGGGAAAAGTTCTCACTATTTTACTTTCAGCATGAAATATGCATCGGTGGATCCAATCAGGGCACCTAAATGGCCTGGTTTCTCGGTGTGCTCCGGCGTGCTTTCCACAGACATCATCTAAACTATCCACCCTAACTTTCAATGGATCATTCTTGTATTAATCAGTATCAGACATGCATAGGCCCTGACATCATCTTCGAAGGTGTAAGGATTTCAGTGAAACAAGTGCTGAATTCTAGCTCATGATGAGTGATTTTTTAGAAAAGTAACTATGGGCCCAATTTTCTCAATCTAGGTTCTCTAGGGTGTGACTTATCATTCTGCAGCTATAAAAAAAATCTAGCTTGATTTTATATTTATAGGGCAAAGTTCTCACTGTTTTACTTTCAGCATGAAATATGCATTGGTGGATCCAATCGGGGCACCTAAATGGCCTGGCTTCTCGGCGTGCTCCTAAGCTTTTGCACGTGACATCATCTAAACTATCCACCCTAACTTTCAATGCTTCATTCCTGCATTAATCAACCAAGATCGACATGCATAGGCCCCGACATCATCTTTCGAAGGTGTAAGGATTTCAATGAAAGAAGCGCTGAATTCTAGCTCATGATGATGATTTTTTTTTGAAAAATCACTATAGGCCCAATTTCCTCAATCTAGGTTCTCTAGGGTGTGTCTTATCATTCTCAGCAGCAATGAAAAAAAAAAATCTAGCTTGATTTCATATTTATAGGGCAAAGTTCTCACTTTGTTTTACTTTCGGCAAAGATGAATATGCATCGGTGGATGCAATCGGGGCACCTAAATGACCTGGCTTCTCGGCGTGCTCTCCGTGCTTTGCAGACATCATCTAAACTATCCACCCTAACTTCCAATGATTATTCCTGTATTAATCAACTAGTATCGATATGCATAGGCCCCGACATCATCTTCGAAGGTGTAAGGATTTCAATGAAAGAAACGCCAATTCTAGCTCATGATGAGTGATTTTTTAAAAAAAACAACTATAGGCCCAATTTTCTCAATCTAGGTTCTCTAGGGTGTGTCTTATCATTCTGCAGCTATGAAAAAAAATCTAGCTCGATTTCATATTTACAGGCCAAAGTTCTCACTATTTTACTTTCAGCATGAAATATGCATCGGTGGATCCAATCAGGGCACCTAAATGGCCTGGTTTCTCGGTGTGCTCCAGCGTGCTTTCCACAGACATCATCTAAACTATCCACCCTAACTTTCAATGCATCATTCTTGTATTAATCAGTATCAGACAAGCATGGGCCCTGACATCATCTTCGAAGGTGTAAGGATTTCAATGAAATAAGCGCTGAATTCTAGCTCATGATGAGTGATTTTTTAGAAAAATAACTATGGGCCCAATTTTCTCAATCTAGGTTCTCTAGGGTGTGACTTATCATTCTGCAGCTATAAAAAAATCTAGCTTGATTTTATATTTATAGGGCAAAGTTCTCACTGTTTTACTTTCAGCATGAAATATGCATTGGTGGATCCAATCGGGGCACCTAAATGGCCTGGCTTCTCGGCGTGCTCCGGCGTGCTTTGCACAGACATCATCTAAACTATCCACCCTAACTTTCAATGCATCATTCGTGCATTAATCAACCAGTATCAGACATGCATAGGCCCTGACATCATCTTCGAAGGTGTAAGGATTTCAATGAAAGAAGCGCAGAAAAATAAATATGGGCCCAATTTTCTCAATCTAGGTTCTCTAGGGTGTGTCTTATCATTCTGCAGCTATGAAAAAAAATCTAGCTTGATTTCATATTTATTGGGCAAAGTTCTCACTTTTTTTTTTCAAAGATAAAATATGCATCGGTGGATCCAATCGGGGCACCTAAATGGCCTCGGCTTCTCGGCGTCTTTGAAAGAAGCGTTCTAGCTCATGATGAGTGATTTTTTAGAAAAATCACTATGGGCCCAATTTTCTCAATCTAGGTTCTCTAGGGTGTGACTTATCATTATCATTCTATAAAAAAAAAAAATCTAGCTTGATTTTATATTTATAGGGCAAAGTTCTCACTGTTTTACTTCCAGCATGAAATATGCATTGGTGGATCCAATCGGGGCACCTAAATGGCCTGGCTTCTCGGCGTGCTCCGGCGTGCTTTGCACAGACATCATCTAAACTATCCACCCTAACTTTCAATGCATCATTCGTGCATTAATCAACCAGTATCAGACATGCATAGGCCCCAACATCTTCGAAGGTGTAAGGATTTCAATGAAAGAAGCGCTGAATTCTAGCACATGATGATGATTTTTTAGAAAAAACACTATAGGCCCAATTTTCTCAATCTAGGTTCTCTAGGGTGTGACTTATCATTCTGCAGCTATAAAAAAAATCTAGATTGATTTCATATTTATAGGGCAAAGTTCTCACTTTTTTACTTTCAAAGATGAAATATGCATCGGTGGATCCAATCGGGGCACCTAAATGACCCGGCTTCTCGGCGTGCTCCGGCGTGCTTTTGCAGACATCATCTAAACTATCCACCCTAACTTCCAATGATTATTCCTATATTAATCAACTAGTATCAGATATGCATAGGCCCCGACATCATCTTCGAAGGTGTAAGGATTTCAATGAAAGAAACGCTGAATTCTAGCTCATGATGAGTGATTTTTTAAAAAAACTACTATAGGCCCAATTTTCTCAATCTAGGTTCTCTAGGGTGTGTCTTATCATTCTACAGCTATGAAAAAAAATCTAGCTTGATTTCATATTTACAGGGCAAAGTTCTCACTATTTTAATTTCAACATGAAATATGCATCGGTGGATCCAATCAGGGCACCTAAATGGCCTGGCTTCTCGGCGTGGTCCGGCGTGCTTTGCACAAACATCATCTAATCTATCCACCCAAACTTCCAATGTATTATTCCTGTATTAATCAACTAGTATCAGACATGCATAGGCCCTGATATCATCTTCGAAGGTGTAAGGATTTTAATGAAACAAGCGCTGAATTCTAACTCATGATGAGTGATTTTTTAGAAAAATCACTATAGGCCCAATTTTCTCAATCTAGGTTCTCTAGGGTGTGTCTTATTATTCTACTGCTATTAAAAAAATCTTGCTTGATTTCATATTTACAGGGCAAAGTTCTCACTGTTTTACTTTCAGCATGAAATATGCATCGGTGGATCCAATCGGGGCACCTAAATGGCCTGGCTTCTCGGCATGCTCCGGCGTGCTTTGCACAGACATCATCTAAACTATCCACCCTAACTTCTAATGATCATTTCTATATTAATCAACCAGTATCAGACATGCATTGGCCCTGACATCATCTTCAAAGGTGTATGGATTTCAATGAAAGAAGCGCTGAATTCTAACTCATGAAGAGTGATTTTTTAGAAAAATCACAATAGGCCTAATTTTCTCAATCTAGGTTCTCTAGGGTGTGTCTTATCATTCTGCAGCTATGAAAAAAAATCTAGCTTGATTTCATATTACAGGGCAAAGTTCTTACTGTTTTACTTTCAAAGATGAAATATGCAACTCGTGGATCCAATCGGGGCACCTAAATGGCCTGGCTTCTCGGCATGCTCTACGTGCTTTTTCACGTACATCATCTAAACTATCCACCCTAACTTCTAATGATCATTTCTATATTAATCAACCAGTATCAGACATTCATAGGCCCTGACATCATCTTCAAAGGTGTATGGATTTCAATGAAAGAAGCGCTGAATTCTAACTCATGATGAGTGATTTTTTTAGAAAAACCACTATAGGCCTAATTTTCTCAATCTAGGTTCTCTAGGGTGTGTCTTATCATTCTGCAGCTATGAAAAAAAAAAATCTAGCTTGATTTCATATTTACAGGGCAAAGTTCTCACTTTTTTTACTTTCAAAGATGAAATATGCATCGGTGGATCCAATCAGGGCACCTAAAT
Source organism: Chrysopogon serrulatus (assembly GCA_015844335.1). Classification (NCBI taxonomy): domain Eukaryota; kingdom Viridiplantae; phylum Streptophyta; class Magnoliopsida; order Poales; family Poaceae; genus Chrysopogon; species Chrysopogon serrulatus. Next base: position 8,797 of record JADLZL010000483.1, on the reverse strand, counting down.
GGCCTGGCTTCTCGGCGTGCTCCGGCGTGCTTTGCACAGACATCATCTAAACTATCCACCCTAACTTTCAATGCATCATTCCTGTATTAATCAGTATCAGACATGCATAGGCCCTGACATCATCTTTGAATGTGTAAGGATTTCAATGAAACAAGCGCTGAAGTCTAGCTCATGATGAGTGATTTTTTAGAAAAATCACTATGGGCCCAATTTTCACAATCTAGGTTCTCTAGGGTGTGTCTTATCATTCTGTAGCTATAAAAAAATCTAGCTTGGTTCTATATTTATAGGGCAAAGTTCTCATTGTTTTACTTTTAGCATGTAATATGCATTGGTGGATCCAATCGGGGCACCTAAATGGCCTGCCTTTTCGGCGTGCTCCAGCGTGCTTTGCACAGACATCATCTAAACTATCCACCCTAACTTCCAATGATTATTCCTATATTAATCAACTAGTATCAGATATGCATAGGCCCCGACATCATCTTCGAAGGTGTAAGGATTTCAATGAAAGAAACGCTGAATTCTAGCTCATGATGAGTGATTTTTTAAAAAAACAACTATAGGCCCAATTTTCTCAATCTAGGTTCTCTAGGGTGTGTCTTATCATTCTGCAGCTATGAAAAAAAATCTAGCTCGATTTCATATTTACAGGCCAAAGTTCTCACTATTTTACTTTCAGCATGAAATATGCATCGGTGGATCCAATCAGGGCACCTAAATGGCCTGGTTTCTCGGTGTGCTCCGGCGTGCTTTCTACAGACATCATCTAAACTATCCACCCTAACTTTCAATGGATCATTCTTGTATTAATCAGTATAAGACATGCATAGGCCCTGACATCATGTTCGAAGGTGTAAGGATTTCAGTGAAACAAGCGCTGAATTCTAGCTCATGATGAGTGATTTTTTAGAAAAATAACTATGGGCCCAATTTTCTCAATCTAGGTTCTCTAGGGTGTGACTTATCATTCTGCAGCTATAAAAAAATACAGCTTGATTTTATATTTATAGGGCAAAGTTCTCACTGTTTTACTTTCAGCATGAAATATGCATTGGTGGATCCAATCGGGGCACCTAAATGGCCTGGCTTCTCGGCGTGCTCCGGCGTGCTTTGCACAGACATTATCTAAACTATCCACCCTAACTTTCAATGCATCATTCCTGCATTAATCAACCAGTATCAGACATGCATAGGCCCTGACATCATCTTCGAAGGTGTAAGGATTTCGATGAAAGAAGCGCTGAATTCTAGCTCATGATGATGATTTTTTAGAAACATCACTATAGGCCCAATTTCCTCAATCTAGGTTCTCTAGGGTGTGTCTTATCATTCTGTAGCAATGAAAAAAAATCTAGCTTGATTTCATATTTATAGGGCAAAGTTCTCACTGTTTTACTTTCAGCATGAAATATGCCTCGGTGGATCCAATCAGGGCACCTAAATGACCTGGCTTCTCGGCGTGCTCCGGCGTGCTTTACAGAGACATCATCTAAACTATCCACCCTAACTTCTAATGATTATTCCTATATTAATCAACTAGTATTAGATATGCATAGGCCCCGACATCATCTTCGAAGGTGTAAGGATTTCAATGAAAGAAACGCTGAATTCTAGCTCATGATGAGTGATTTTTTAAAAAAACTACTATAGGCCCAATTTTCTCAATCTAGGTTCTCTAGGGTGTGTGTTATCATTCTACAGCTATGAAAAAAAATCTAGCTTGATTTCATATTTACAGGGCAAAGTTCTCACTATTTTAATTTCAACATGAAATATGCATCGGTGGATCCAATCAGGGCACCTAAATGGCCTGGCTTCTCGGCGTGCTCCGGCGTGCTTTGCACAAACATCATCTAATCTATCCACCCTAACTTCCAATGTATTATTCCTGTATTAATCAACTAGTATCAGACATGCATAGGCCCTGATATCTTCTTCGAAGGTGTGAGGATTTCATTGAAACAAGCGCTGAATTCTAGCTCATGATGAGTGATTTTTTAGAATAATCACTATAGGCCCAATTTTCTCAATCTAGGTTCCCTAGGGTGTGTCTTATCGTTCTACAGCTATGAAAAAAATCTAGCTTGATTTCATATTTACAGAGCAAAGTTCTCACTGTTTTACTTTCAGCATAAAATATGCATCGGTGGATCCAATCGGGGCACCTAAATGGCCTGGCTTCTCGGCATGCTCCGGCGTGCTTTGCACAGACATCATCTAAACTATCCACCCTAACTTCCAATGATTATTCCTATATTAATTAAGTAGTATCAGATATGCATAGGCCCCGACATCATCTTCGAAGGTGTAAGGATTTCAATGAAAGAAACGCTGAATTCTAGCTCATGATGAGTGATTTTTTAAAAAAACTACTATAGGCCCAATTATCTCAATCTAGGTTCTCTAGGGTGTGTCTTATCATTCTACAGCTATGAAAAAAAATCTAGCTTGATTTCATATTTACAGGGCAAAGTTCTCACTATTTTACTTTCAGCATGAAATATGCATCGGTGGATCCAATCAGGGCACCTAAATGGCCTGGTTTCTCGGTGTGCTCCGGCGTGCTTTCCACAGACATCATCTAAACTATCCACCCTAACTTTCAATGCATCATTCTTGTATTAATCAGTATCAGACATGCATAGGCCCTGACATCATCTTCGAAGGTGTCAGGATTTCAATGAAACAAGCGCAGAATTCTAGCTCATGATGAGTGATTTTTTAGAAAAATCACTATAGGCCCAATTTTCTCAATCTAGGTTCTCTAGGGTGTGTCTTATCATTCTACTTCTATTAAAAAAATCTAGCTTGATTTCATATTTACAGGGCAAAGTTCTCACTGTTTTACTTTCAGCATGAAATATGCATCGGTGGATCCAATCGGGGCACCTAAATGGCCTGGCTTCTCGGCATGCTCCGGCGTGCTTTGCACAGACATCATCTAAACTATCCACCCTAACTTTCAATGCATCATTCCTACATTAATCAACCAGTATTAGACATCCATAGGCCCTGATATTATCTTCGAAGGTGTAAGAATTTCAATGAAAGAAGCGCTGAATTCTAACTCATGATGAGTGATTTTTTAGTAAAATCACTATAGGCCTAATTTTCTCAATCTAGGTTCTCTAGGGTGTGTCTTATCATTCTGCGGCTATGAAAAAAAATCTAGCTTGATTTCATATTTACAGGGTAAAGTTCTTACTGTTTTACTTTTAGCATGAAATATGCAACGGTGGATCCAATCAGGGCACCTAAATGGCCTGGCTACTCAGCGTGCTCCGGCGTGCTTTACACAGACATCATCTAAACTATCCACCCTAACTTCTAATGATTATTTCTATATTAATCAACCAGTATTAGACATGCATAGGCCCTGACATCATCTTCAAAGGTGTATGGATTTCAATGAAAGAAGCGCTGAATTCTAACTCATGATGAGTGATTTTTTTAGAAAAATCACTATAGGCCTAATTTTCTCAATCTAGGTTCTCTAAGGTGTGTCTTATCATTCTGCAGCTATAAAAAAAATCTAGCTTAATTTCATATTTACAGGGAAAAGTTCTCACTGTTTTACTTTCAGCATGAAATATGCAACGGTGGATCCAATCAGGGCACCTAAATGGCCTGGCTACTTAGCGTGCTCCAGCGTGCTTTGCACAGACATCATCTAAACTATCCACCCTAACTTTCAATGCATCATTCCTATATTAATCAGTATCAGACATGCATAGGCCCTGACATCATCTTCGAAGGTGTAAGGATTTCAATGAAACAAGCGCTGAATTCTAGCTCATGATGAGTGATTTTTTAGAAAAATCACTATGGGCCCAATTTTCACAATCTAGGTTCTCTAGGGTGTGTCTTATCATTCTATAGCTATAAAAAAATCTAGCTTGGTTTTGTATTTACAGGGCAAAGTTCTCATTGTTTTACTTTCAGCATGAAATATGCATTGGTGGATCCAATCGGGGCACCTAAATGGCCTGGCTTCTCGGCGTGCTCCGGCGTGATTTGCACAGACGTCATCTAAACTATCCACCCTAACTTTCAATGCATCATTCCTGCATTAATCAACCAGTATCAGACATGCATAGGCCCTAACATCATCTTCGAAGGTGTAAGGATTTCAATGAAAGAAGCGCTGAATTCTAGCTCATGATGATGATTTTTTAGAAAAATCACTACAGGCCCAATTTCCTCAATCTAGGTTCTCTAGGGTGTGTCTTATCATTCTGTAGCAATGAAAAAAAATCTAGCTTGATTTCATATTTATAGGGCAAAGTTCTCACTGTTTTACTTTTACCATGAAATATGCATCGGTGGATCCAATCAGGGCACCTAAATGACCTGGCTTCTCGGCGTGCTCCGGCGTGCTTTGCAGAGACATCATCTAAACTATCCACCCTAACTTCTAATGATTATTCCTATATTAATCAACTAGTATCAGATATGCATAGGCCCCGACATCATCTTCAAAGGTGTAAGGATTTCAATGAAAGAAATGCTGAATTCTAGCTCATGATGAGTGATTTTTAAAAAAAATACTATAGGCCCAATTTTCTCAATCTAGGTTCTCTAGCGTGTGTCTTATCATTCTGCAGCTATGAAAAAAAATCTAGCTTGATTTCATATTTACAGGGCAAAGTTTTCACTGTTTTACTTTCAGCATAAAATATGCATCGGTGGATCCAATCGGGGCGCCTAAATGGTCTGGCTTCTCGGCATGCTCCGGCGTGCTTTGCACAGATATCATCTAAACTATCCACCCTAACTTTCAATGCATCATTCCTACATTAATCAACCAGTATTAGACATCCATAGGCCCTGATATTATCTTCGAAGGTGTAAGAACTTCAATGAAACAAGCGCTGAATTCTAACTCATGATGAGTGATTTTTTAGAAAAATCACTATAGGCCTAATTTTCTCAATCTAGGTTCTCTAGGGTGTGTCTTATCATTCTACAGCTATTAAAAAAATCTTGCTTGATTTCATATTTACAGGGCAAAATTTCTCACTTGTTTTTACTTTCAAAGATGAAATATGCATCGGTGGATCCAATCGGGGCACCTAAATGGCCTCGGCTTCTCGGCATGCTCCGGCGTGCTTTGCACGCACATCATCTAAACTATCCACCCTAACTTCTAATGATCATTTCTATATTAATCAACCAGTATCAGACATGCATTGGCCCTGACATCATCTTCAAAGGTGTATGGATTTCAATGAAAGAAGCGCTGAATTCTAACTCATGAAGAGTGATTTTTTAGAAAAATCACAATAGGCCTAATTTTCTCAATCTAGGTTCTCTAGGGTGTGTCTTATCATTCTGCAGCTATATGAAAAAAAAAATCTAGCTTGATTTCATATTTACAGGGGCAAAGTTCTTCTTGTTTTTACTTTCAAAGATGAAATATGCAAATCTCTATGGATCCAATCGGGGCACCTAAATGGCCTGGCTACTCAAATCGTGTGCTCAAGTGCTTTTGCACGCACATCATCTAAACTATCCACCCTAACTTCTAATGATCATTTCTATATTAATCAACCAAGATCGACATTCATAGGCCCCGACATCATCTTCAAAGGTGTATGGATTTCAATGAAAGAAGCGCCCGAATTCTAACTCATGATGAGTGATTTTTTTTGAAAAACCACTATAGGCCTAATTTTCTCAATCTAGGTTCCCTAGGGTGTGTCTTATCATTCTGCAGCTATGAAAAAAAATCTAGCTTGATTTCATATTTACAGGGCAAAGTTCTCACTGCTTTTTACTTTCAAAGATGAAATATGCAACGGTGGATCCAATCGGGGCACCTAAATGGCCCGGCTACTCAAATAGGCTCCAAATAAGCTTTGCACATGCACATCATCTAAACTATCCACCCTAACTTTCAATGCATCATTCCTGTATTATTAATCAAGATCGACATGCATAGGCCCCGACATCATCTTTGAAGGTGTAAGGATTTCAATGAAACAAGCGCTGAAGTCTAGCTCATGATGAGTGATTTTTTAGAAAAATCACTATGGGCCCAATTTTCACAATCTAGGTTCTCTAAGGTGTGTCTTATCATTCTGTAGCTATAAAAAAATCTAGCTTGGTTCTATATTTATAGGGCAAAGTTCTCATTGTTTTACTTTTAGCATGAAATATGCATTGGTGGATCCAATCGGGGCACCTAAATGGCCTGCCTTTTCGGCGTGTTCTATGTTTTTGCACGTACATCATCTAAACTATCCACCCTAACTTTCAATGCATCATTCCTGCATTAATCAACCAAGATCGACATGCATAGGCCCCGACATCATCTTCGAAGGTGTAAGGATTTCAATGAAAGAAGCGCCAATTCTAGCACATGATGATGATTTTTTAGAAAAATCACTATAGGCCCAATTTCCTCAATCTAGGTTCTCTAGGGTGTGTCTTATCATTCTCAGAGCAATGAAAAAAAATCTAGCTTGGTTTCATATTTATAGGGCAAAAGTTCTCACTGCTTTTACTTTCACCATGAAATATGCATCGGTGGATCCAATCGAGGGCACCTAAATGACCTGGCTTCTCGGCGTGCTCCGGCTTTTGCAGAGAGACATCATCTAAACTATCCACCCTAACTTCTAATGATTATTCCTATATTAATCAACTAGTATCGATATGCATAGGCCCCACATCATCATCTTCGAAGGTGTAAGGATTTCAATGAAAGAAACGCTGAATTCTAGCTCATGATGAGTGATTTTAAAAAACTACTATAGGCCCAATTTTCTCAATCTAGGTTCTCTAGGGTGTGTCTTATCATTCTCAGCCTATGAAAAAAAATCTAGCTTGATTTCATATTTACAGGGCAAAGTTCTCACTATTTTACTTTCAAATGAAATATGCATCGGTGGATCCAATCGTAAACCTAAATGGCCTGGCTTCTCGGCGTGCTTGGAAAATCGCTTTACACAAACATCATCTAATCTATCCACCCTAACTTCCAATGCATAATTCCTATATTAACCAACTAGTATCGACATGCATAGGCCCTGATATCATCTTCAAAGGTGTAAGGATTTCATTGAAACAAGCGCTGAATTCTAGCTCATGATGAGTGCTTTTTTAGAAAAATCACTATAGGCCCAATTTTCTCAATCTAGGTTCTCTAGGGTGTGTCTTATCATTCTACAGCTATGAAACAAATCTAGCTTGATTTCATATTTACAGGGGCAAAGTTCTCACTGCTTTTACTTTCAAAGATGAAATATGCATCGGTGGATCCAATCGGGGCACCTAAATGGCCCGGCTTCTCGGCATGTTCCAGCGTGCTTTGGTACGGACATCATCTAAACTATCCACCCTAACTTCCAATGCATCATTCCTACATTAATCAACCAGTATTAGACATGCATAGGCCTTGACATTATCTTTGAAGGTGTAAGAATTTCAATGAAAGAAGCGCTGAATTCTAACTCATGATGAGTGATTTTTTAGAAAAATCACTGTAGGCCTAATTTTCTCAATCTAGGTTCTCTAGGGTGTGTCTTATCATTCTGCAGCTATGAAAAAAATCTAACTTGATTTTATATTTACAGGGCAAAGTTCTCACTGTTTTACTTTTAGCATAAAATATGCATCGGTGGATGCAATCAGGGCACCTAAATGGCCTGGCTTCTCGCCATGGTCTCGCCGCCACGCAGCGCCCGAGGACGAACGGTGGGCAAAAATAGGCCGTGTACTAGCATTTCCGAAAATCGGCCGAAGAAGGACAAAACCGCCCGTCCGCGCTGGTCCGGCCGGCATCGTGGATGGCTAGCGGGGTGCCCAAGACGCCCATGCATTTCCACGCCCGCGGTACACCCGGGTTTAGGGTGCCACGGCGCCTCGAGGACGGAACGGGCAGAAATAGGCCGTGTTCTAGCGTTTTCCGGAAAATCGCCAAAAACGGACAAAACCGCCCGGCCCGCCGGTCCGCCGGCATCGTGGATGGCTAGCGGGTGCCCAAGATGCTCCATGCGTTTCCACGCCGCTGCACGCCTGGTTTAGGCACCGCTGGCGCCCGAGGACGGAACGGGCAGGCGTAAATAGGCCGCGTACTAGCGTTTCCAGAAAATCGGCCGAAAACGACAAAACCGCCCGTCGCGCGGGGTCCGGCCGGCATCGTGGATGGCTAGCGGGGTGCCCAAGACGCCCATGCGTTTCCGCGCTGCGGTACACCGGGTTTAGAGGCCGGGCGCCTAAGGACGAACGATTGGGCAGAAATAGGGCGTGAAAATCGGCCGAAAAACGGACAAAAACCGCCTGGGCGGGCTGCTGGTCCGCCGGCATCGTGGATGGCTAGCGGGGTGCCCAAGACGCTCCATGCATTTCCGCGCCACGGTACGCCCGGGTTTAGGGCGCCGCGGGCGCCTGAGGACGCAACGGTGGGCAGAAATAGGCCGTACTAGCATTTCCGAAAATCGGCCGAAAAACGGACAAAACCGCCCGGCCCTCGCGGGTCCGGCCGGCATCGTGGATGGCTAGCGGGGTGCCCAAGACGCTCCACGCGTTTCCGCACTACGATACGCCTGGGTTTAAGGCGCCGTGGGCGCGAGGACGCAACGGTGGGCGTAAATAGGCCGTGTACTAGCGTTTCCGGAAAATCGCCAAAAACGGACAAAACCGCCCGTCCCGCGTGGGTCCGGGCGGCATCGTGGATGGCTAGCGGGGTGCCCAAGATGTTCCATGCGTTTCCGCCATGGTACGCCTGGTTTAGGCGCCGCGAGCGCCCGAGGACGGAACGGTGGGCGAAAATAGGCCGTGTACTAGCATT
>JADLZL010000482.1:92500-106260 GCA_015844335.1 Chrysopogon serrulatus | reverse complement strand
CCCTAAACCCTAAACCCTAAACCCTAAACCCTAAACCCTAAACCCTAAACCCTAAACCCTAAACCCTAAACCCTAAACCCTAAACCCTAAACCCTAAACCCTAAACCCTAAACCCTAAACCCTAAACCCTAAACCCTAAACCCTAAACCCTAAACCCTAAACCCTAAACCCTAAACCCTAAACCCTAAACCCTAAACCCTAAACCCTAAACCCTAAACCCTAAACCCTAAACCCTAAACCCTAAACCCTAAACCCTAAACCCTAAACCCTAAACCCTAAACCCTAAACCCTAAACCCTAAACCCTAAACCCTAAACCCTAAACCCTAAACCCTAAACCCTAAACCCTAAACCCTAAACCCTAAACCCTAAACCCTAAACCCTAAACCCTAAACCCTAAACCCTAAACCCTAAACCCTAAACCCTAAACCCTAAACCCTAAACCCTAAACCCTAAACCCTAAACCCTAAACCCTAAACCCTAAACCCTAAACCCTAAACCCTAAACCCTAAACCCTAAACCCTAAACCCTAAACCCTAAACCCTAAACCCTAAACCCTAAACCCTAAACCCTAAACCCTAAACCCTAAACCCTAAACCCTAAACCCTAAACCCTAAACCCTAAACCCTAAACCCTAAACCCTAAACCCTAAACCCTAAACCCTAAACCCTAAACCCTAAACCCTAAACCCTAAACCCTAAACCCTAAACCCTAAACCCTAAACCCTAAACCCTAAACCCTAAACCCTAAACCCTAAACCCTAAACCCTAAACCCTAAACCCTAAACCCTAAACCCTAAACCCTAAACCCTAAACCCTAAACCCTAAACCCTAAACCCTAAACCCTAAACCCTAAACCCTAAACCCTAAACCCTAAACCCTAAACCCTAAACCCTAAACCCTAAACCCTAAACCCTAAACCCTAAACCCTAAACCCTAAACCCTAAACCCTAAACCCTAAACCCTAAACCCTAAACCCTAAACCCTAAACCCTAAACCCTAAACCCTAAACCCTAAACCCTAAACCCTAAACCCTAAACCCTAAACCCTAAACCCTAAACCCTAAACCCTAAACCCTAAACCCTAAACCCTAAACCCTAAACCCTAAACCCTAAACCCTAAACCCTAAACCCTAAAACCCTAAACCCTAAACCCTAAACCCTAAAACCCTAAACCCTAAACCCTAAACCCTAAACCCTAAACCCTAAACCCTAAACCCTAAACCCTAAACCCTAAACCCTAAACCCTAAACCCTAAACCCTAAACCCTAAACCCTAAACCCTAAACCCTAAACCCTAAACCCTAAACCCTAAACCCTAAACCCTAAACCCTAAACCCTAAACCCTAAACCCTAAACCCTAAACCCTAAACCCTAAACCCTAAACCCTAAACCCTAAACCCTAAACCCTAAACCCTAAACCCTAAACCCTAAACCCTAAACCCTAAACCCTAAACCCTAAACCCTAAACCCTAAACCCTAAACCCTAAACCCTAAACCCTAAACCCTAAACCCTAAACCCTAAACCCTAAACCCTAAACCCTAAACCCTAAACCCTAAACCCTAAACCCTAAACCCTAAACCCTAAACCCTAAACCCTAAACCCTAAACCCTAAACCCTAAACCCTAAACCCTAAACCCTAAACCCTAAACCCTAAACCCTAAACCCTAAACCCTAAACCCTAAACCCTAAACCCTAAACCCTAAACCCTAAACCCTAAACCCTAAACCCTAAACCCTAAACCCTAAACCCTAAACCCTAAACCCTAAACCCTAAACCCTAAACCCTAAACCCTAAACCCTAAACCCTAAACCCTAAACCCTAAACCCTAAACCCTAAACCCTAAACCCTAAACCCTAAACCCTAAACCCTAAACCCTAAACCCTAAACCCTAAACCCTAAACCCTAAACCCTAAACCCTAAACCCTAAACCCTAAACCCTAAACCCTAAACCCTAAACCCTAAACCCTAAACCCTAAACCCTAAACCCTAAACCCTAAACCCTAAACCCTAAACCCTAAACCCTAAACCCTAAACCCTAAACCCTAAACCCTAAACCCTAAACCCTAAACCCTAAACCCTAAACCCTAAACCCTAAACCCTAAACCCTAAACCCTAAACCCTAAACCCTAAACCCTAAACCCTAAACCCTAAACCCTAAACCCTAAACCCTAAACCCTAAACCCTAAACCCTAAACCCTAAACCCTAAACCCTAAACCCTAAACCCTAAACCCTAAACCCTAAACCCTAAACCCTAAACCCTAAACCCTAAACCCTAAACCCTAAACCCTAAACCCTAAACCCTAAACCCTAAACCCTAAACCCTAAACCCTAAACCCTAAACCCTAAACCCTAAACCCTAAACCCTAAACCCTAAACCCTAAACCCTAAACCCTAAACCCTAAACCCTAAACCCTAAACCCTAAACCCTAAACCCTAAACCCTAAACCCTAAACCCTAAACCCTAAACCCTAAACCCTAAACCCTAAACCCTAAACCCTAAACCCTAAACCCTAAACCCTAAACCCTAAACCCTAAACCCTAAACCCTAAACCCTAAACCCTAAACCCTAAACCCTAAACCCTAAACCCTAAACCCTAAACCCTAAACCCTAAACCCTAAACCCTAAACCCTAAACCCTAAACCCTAAACCCTAAACCCTAAACCCTAAACCCTAAACCCTAAACCCTAAACCCTAAACCCTAAACCCTAAACCCTAAACCCTAAACCCTAAACCCTAAACCCTAAACCCTAAACCCTAAACCCTAAACCCTAAACCCTAAACCCTAAACCCTAAACCCTAAACCCTAAACCCTAAACCCTAAACCCTAAACCCTAAACCCTAAACCCTAAACCCTAAACCCTAAACCCTAAACCCTAAACCCTAAACCCTAAACCCTAAACCCTAAACCCTAAACCCTAAACCCTAAACCCTAAACCCTAAACCCTAAACCCTAAACCCTAAACCCTAAACCCTAAACCCTAAACCCTAAACCCTAAACCCTAAACCCTAAACCCTAAACCCTAAACCCTAAACCCTAAACCCTAAACCCTAAACCCTAAACCCTAAACCCTAAACCCTAAACCCTAAACCCTAAACCCTAAACCCTAAACCCTAAACCCTAAACCCTAAACCCTAAACCCTAAACCCTAAACCCTAAACCCTAAACCCTAAACCCTAAACCCTAAACCCTAAACCCTAAACCCTAAACCCTAAACCCTAAACCCTAAACCCTAAACCCTAAACCCCTAAACCCTAAACCCTAAACCCTAAACCCTAAACCCTAAACCCTAAACCCTAAACCCTAAACCCTAAACCCTAAACCCTAAACCCTAAACCCTAAACCCTAAACCCTAAACCCTAAACCCTAAACCCTAAACCCTAAACCCTAAACCCTAAACCCTAAACCCTAAACCCTAAACCCTAAACCCTAAACCCTAAACCCTAAACCCTAAACCCTAAACCCTAAACCCTAAACCCTAAACCCTAAACCCTAAACCCTAAACCCTAAACCCTAAACCCTAAACCCTAAACCCTAAACCCTAAACCCTAAACCCTAAACCCTAAACCCTAAACCCTAAACCCTAAACCCTAAACCCTAAACCCTAAACCCTAAACCCTAAACCCTAAACCCTAAACCCTAAACCCTAAACCCTAAACCCTAAACCCTAAACCCTAAACCCTAAACCCTAAACCCTAAACCCTAAACCCTAAACCCTAAACCCTAAACCCTAAACCCTAAACCCTAAACCCTAAACCCTAAACCCTAAACCCTAAACCCTAAACCCTAAACCCTAAACCCTAAACCCTAAACCCTAAACCCTAAACCCTAAACCCTAAACCCTAAACCCTAAACCCTAAACCCTAAACCCTAAACCCTAAACCCTAAACCCTAAACCCTAAACCCTAAACCCTAAACCCTAAACCCTAAACCCTAAACCCTAAACCCTAAACCCTAAACCCTAAACCCTAAACCCTAAACCCTAAACCCTAAACCCTAAACCCTAAACCCTAAACCCTAAACCCTAAACCCTAAACCCTAAACCCTAAACCCTAAACCCTAAACCCTAAACCCTAAACCCTAAACCCTAAACCCTAAACCCTAAACCCTAAACCCTAAACCCTAAACCCTAAACCCTAAACCCTAAACCCTAAACCCTAAACCCTAAACCCTAAACCCTAAACCCTAAACCCTAAACCCTAAACCCTAAACCCTAAACCCTAAACCCTAAACCCTAAACCCTAAACCCTAAACCCTAAACCCTAAACCCTAAACCCTAAACCCTAAACCCTAAACCCTAAACCCTAAACCCTAAACCCTAAACCCTAAACCCTAAACCCTAAACCCTAAACCCTAAACCCTAAACCCTAAACCCTAAACCCTAAACCCTAAACCCTAAACCCTAAACCCTAAACCCTAAACCCTAAACCCTAAACCCTAAACCCTAAACCCTAAACCCTAAACCCTAAACCCTAAACCCTAAACCCTAAACCCTAAACCCTAAACCCTAAACCCTAAACCCTAAACCCTAAACCCTAAACCCTAAACCCTAAACCCTAAACCCTAAACCCTAAACCCTAAACCCTAAACCCTAAACCCTAAACCCTAAACCCTAAACCCTAAACCCTAAACCCTAAACCCTAAACCCTAAACCCTAAACCCTAAACCCTAAACCCTAAACCCTAAACCCTAAACCCTAAACCCTAAACCCTAAACCCTAAACCCTAAACCCTAAACCCTAAACCCTAAACCCTAAACCCTAAACCCTAAACCCTAAACCCTAAACCCTAAACCCTAAACCCTAAACCCTAAACCCTAAACCCTAAACCCTAAACCCTAAACCCTAAACCCTAAACCCTAAACCCTAAACCCTAAACCCTAAACCCTAAACCCTAAACCCTAAACCCTAAACCCTAAACCCTAAACCCTAAACCCTAAACCCTAAACCCTAAACCCTAAACCCTAAACCCTAAACCCTAAACCCTAAACCCTAAACCCTAAACCCTAAACCCTAAACCCTAAACCCTAAACCCTAAACCCTAAACCCTAAACCCTAAACCCTAAACCCTAAACCCTAAACCCTAAACCCTAAACCCTAAACCCTAAACCCTAAACCCTAAACCCTAAACCCTAAACCCTAAACCCTAAACCCTAAACCCTAAACCCTAAACCCTAAACCCTAAACCCTAAACCCTAAACCCTAAACCCTAAACCCTAAACCCTAAACCCTAAACCCTAAACCCTAAACCCTAAACCCTAAACCCTAAACCCTAAACCCTAAACCCTAAACCCTAAACCCTAAACCCTAAACCCTAAACCCTAAACCCTAAACCCTAAACCCTAAACCCTAAACCCTAAACCCTAAACCCTAAACCCTAAACCCTAAACCCTAAACCCTAAACCCTAAACCCTAAACCCTAAACCCTAAACCCTAAACCCTAAACCCTAAACCCTAAACCCTAAACCCTAAACCCTAAACCCTAAACCCTAAACCCTAAACCCTAAACCCTAAACCCTAAACCCTAAACCCTAAACCCTAAACCCTAAACCCTAAACCCTAAACCCTAAACCCTAAACCCTAAACCCTAAACCCTAAACCCTAAACCCTAAACCCTAAACCCTAAACCCTAAACCCTAAACCCTAAACCCTAAACCCTAAACCCTAAACCCTAAACCCTAAACCCTAAACCCTAAACCCTAAACCCTAAACCCTAAACCCTAAACCCTAAACCCTAAACCCTAAACCCTAAACCCTAAACCCTAAACCCTAAACCCTAAACCCTAAACCCTAAACCCTAAACCCTAAACCCTAAACCCTAAACCCTAAACCCTAAACCCTAAACCCTAAACCCTAAACCCTAAACCCTAAACCCTAAACCCTAAACCCTAAACCCTAAACCCTAAACCCTAAACCCTAAACCCTAAACCCTAAACCCTAAACCCTAAACCCTAAACCCTAAACCCTAAACCCTAAACCCTAAACCCTAAACCCTAAACCCTAAACCCTAAACCCTAAACCCTAAACCCTAAACCCTAAACCCTAAACCCTAAACCCTAAACCCTAAACCCTAAACCCTAAACCCTAAACCCTAAACCCTAAACCCTAAACCCTAAACCCTAAACCCTAAACCCTAAACCCTAAACCCTAAACCCTAAACCCTAAACCCTAAACCCTAAACCCTAAACCCTAAACCCTAAACCCTAAACCCTAAACCCTAAACCCTAAACCCTAAACCCTAAACCCTAAACCCTAAACCCTAAACCCTAAACCCTAAACCCTAAACCCTAAACCCTAAACCCTAAACCCTAAACCCTAAACCCTAAACCCTAAACCCTAAACCCTAAACCCTAAACCCTAAACCCTAAACCCTAAACCCTAAACCCTAAACCCTAAACCCTAAACCCTAAACCCTAAACCCTAAACCCTAAACCCTAAACCCTAAACCCTAAACCCTAAACCCTAAACCCTAAACCCTAAACCCTAAACCCTAAACCCTAAACCCTAAACCCTAAACCCTAAACCCTAAACCCTAAACCCTAAACCCTAAACCCTAAACCCTAAACCCTAAACCCTAAACCCTAAACCCTAAACCCTAAACCCTAAACCCTAAACCCTAAACCCTAAACCCTAAACCCTAAACCCTAAACCCTAAACCCTAAACCCTAAACCCTAAACCCTAAACCCTAAACCCTAAACCCTAAACCCTAAACCCTAAACCCTAAACCCTAAACCCTAAACCCTAAACCCTAAACCCTAAACCCTAAACCCTAAACCCTAAACCCTAAACCCTAAACCCTAAACCCTAAACCCTAAACCCTAAACCCTAAACCCTAAACCCTAAACCCTAAACCCTAAACCCTAAACCCTAAACCCTAAACCCTAAACCCTAAACCCTAAACCCTAAACCCTAAACCCTAAACCCTAAACCCTAAACCCTAAACCCTAAACCCTAAACCCTAAACCCTAAACCCTAAACCCTAAACCCTAAACCCTAAACCCTAAACCCTAAACCCTAAACCCTAAACCCTAAACCCTAAACCCTAAACCCTAAACCCTAAACCCTAAACCCTAAACCCTAAACCCTAAACCCTAAACCCTAAACCCTAAACCCTAAACCCTAAACCCTAAACCCTAAACCCTAAACCCTAAACCCTAAACCCTAAACCCTAAACCCTAAACCCTAAACCCTAAACCCTAAACCCTAAACCCTAAACCCTAAACCCTAAACCCTAAACCCCTAAACCCTAAACCCTAAACCCTAAACCCTAAACCCTAAACCCTAAACCCTAAACCCTAAACCCTAAACCCTAAACCCTAAACCCTAAACCCTAAACCCTAAACCCTAAACCCTAAACCCTAAACCCTAAACCCTAAACCCTAAACCCTAAACCCTAAACCCTAAACCCTAAACCCTAAACCCTAAACCCTAAACCCTAAACCCTAAACCCTAAACCCTAAACCCTAAACCCTAAACCCTAAACCCTAAACCCTAAACCCTAAACCCTAAACCCTAAACCCTAAACCCTAAACCCTAAACCCTAAACCCTAAACCCTAAACCCTAAACCCTAAACCCTAAACCCTAAACCCTAAACCCTAAACCCTAAACCCTAAACCCTAAACCCTAAACCCTAAACCCTAAACCCTAAACCCTAAACCCTAAACCCTAAACCCTAAACCCTAAACCCTAAACCCTAAACCCTAAACCCTAAACCCTAAACCCTAAACCCTAAACCCTAAAACCCTAAACCCTAAACCCTAAACCCTAAACCCTAAACCCTAAACCCTAAACCCTAAACCCTAAACCCTAAACCCTAAACCCTAAACCCTAAACCCTAAACCCTAAACCCTAAACCCTAAACCCTAAACCCTAAACCCTAAACCCTAAACCCTAAACCCTAAACCCTAAACCCTAAACCCTAAACCCTAAACCCTAAACCCTAAACCCTAAACCCTAAACCCTAAACCCTAAACCCTAAACCCTAAACCCTAAACCCTAAACCCTAAACCCTAAACCCTAAACCCTAAACCCTAAACCCTAAACCCTAAACCCTAAACCCTAAACCCTAAACCCTAAACCCTAAACCCTAAACCCTAAACCCTAAACCCTAAACCCTAAACCCTAAACCCTAAACCCTAAACCCTAAACCCTAAACCCTAAACCCTAAACCCTAAACCCTAAACCCTAAACCCTAAACCCTAAACCCTAAACCCTAAACCCTAAACCCTAAACCCTAAACCCTAAACCCTAAACCCTAAACCCTAAACCCTAAACCCTAAACCCTAAACCCTAAACCCTAAACCCTAAACCCTAAACCCTAAACCCTAAACCCTAAACCCTAAACCCTAAACCCTAAACCCTAAACCCTAAACCCTAAACCCTAAACCCTAAACCCTAAACCCTAAACCCTAAACCCTAAACCCTAAACCCTAAACCCTAAACCCTAAACCCTAAACCCTAAACCCTAAACCCTAAACCCTAAACCCTAAACCCTAAACCCTAAACCCTAAACCCTAAACCCTAAACCCTAAACCCTAAACCCTAAACCCTAAACCCTAAACCCTAAACCCTAAACCCTAAACCCTAAACCCTAAACCCTAAACCCTAAACCCTAAACCCTAAACCCTAAACCCTAAACCCTAAACCCTAAACCCTAAACCCTAAACCCTAAACCCTAAACCCTAAACCCTAAACCCTAAACCCTAAACCCTAAACCCTAAACCCTAAACCCTAAACCCTAAACCCTAAACCCTAAACCCTAAACCCTAAACCCTAAACCCTAAACCCTAAACCCTAAACCCTAAACCCTAAACCCTAAACCCTAAACCCTAAACCCTAAACCCTAAACCCTAAACCCTAAACCCTAAACCCTAAACCCTAAACCCTAAACCCTAAACCCTAAACCCTAAACCCTAAACCCTAAACCCTAAACCCTAAACCCTAAACCCTAAACCCTAAACCCTAAACCCTAAACCCTAAACCCTAAACCCTAAACCCTAAACCCTAAACCCTAAACCCTAAACCCTAAACCCTAAACCCTAAACCCTAAACCCTAAACCCTAAACCCTAAACCCTAAACCCTAAACCCTAAACCCTAAACCCTAAACCCTAAACCCTAAACCCTAAACCCTAAACCCTAAACCCTAAACCCTAAACCCTAAACCCTAAACCCTAAACCCTAAACCCTAAACCCTAAACCCTAAACCCTAAACCCTAAACCCTAAACCCTAAACCCTAAACCCTAAACCCTAAACCCTAAACCCTAAACCCTAAACCCTAAACCCTAAACCCTAAACCCTAAACCCTAAACCCTAAACCCTAAACCCTAAACCCTAAACCCTAAACCCTAAACCCTAAACCCTAAACCCTAAACCCTAAACCCTAAACCCTAAACCCTAAACCCTAAACCCTAAACCCTAAACCCTAAACCCTAAACCCTAAACCCTAAACCCTAAACCCTAAACCCTAAACCCTAAACCCTAAACCCTAAACCCTAAACCCTAAACCCTAAACCCTAAACCCTAAACCCTAAACCCTAAACCCTAAACCCTAAACCCTAAACCCTAAACCCTAAACCCTAAACCCTAAACCCTAAACCCTAAACCCTAAACCCTAAACCCTAAACCCTAAACCCTAAACCCTAAACCCTAAACCCTAAACCCTAAACCCTAAAACCCTAAACCCTAAACCCTAAACCCTAAACCCTAAACCCTAAACCCTAAACCCTAAACCCTAAACCCTAAACCCTAAACCCTAAACCCTAAACCCTAAACCCTAAACCCTAAACCCTAAACCCTAAACCCTAAACCCTAAACCCTAAACCCTAAACCCTAAACCCTAAACCCTAAACCCTAAACCCTAAACCCTAAACCCTAAACCCTAAACCCTAAACCCTAAACCCTAAACCCTAAACCCTAAACCCTAAAACCCTAAACCCTAAACCCTAAACCCTAAACCCTAAACCCTAAACCCTAAACCCTAAACCCTAAACCCTAAACCCTAAACCCTAAACCCTAAACCCTAAACCCTAAACCCTAAACCCTAAACCCTAAACCCTAAACCCTAAACCCTAAACCCTAAACCCTAAACCCTAAACCCTAAACCCTAAACCCTAAACCCTAAACCCTAAACCCTAAACCCTAAACCCTAAACCCTAAACCCTAAACCCTAAACCCTAAACCCTAAACCCTAAACCCTAAACCCTAAACCCTAAAACCCTAAACCCTAAACCCTAAACCCTAAACCCTAAACCCTAAACCCTAAACCCTAAACCCTAAACCCTAAACCCTAAACCCTAAACCCTAAACCCTAAACCCTAAACCCTAAACCCTAAACCCTAAACCCTAAACCCTAAACCCTAAACCCTAAACCCTAAACCCTAAACCCTAAACCCTAAACCCTAAACCCTAAACCCTAAACCCTAAACCCTAAACCCTAAACCCTAAACCCTAAACCCTAAACCCTAAACCCTAAACCCTAAACCCTAAACCCTAAACCCTAAACCCTAAACCCTAAACCCTAAACCCTAAACCCTAAACCCTAAACCCTAAACCCTAAACCCTAAACCCTAAACCCTAAACCCTAAACCCTAAACCCTAAACCCTAAACCCTAAACCCTAAACCCTAAACCCTAAACCCTAAACCCTAAACCCTAAAACCCTAAACCCTAAACCCTAAACCCTAAACCCTAAACCCTAAACCCTAAACCCTAAACCCTAAACCCTAAACCCTAAACCCTAAACCCTAAACCCTAAACCCTAAACCCTAAACCCTAAACCCTAAACCCTAAACCCTAAACCCTAAACCCTAAACCCTAAACCCTAAACCCTAAACCCTAAACCCTAAACCCTAAACCCTAAACCCTAAACCCTAAACCCTAAACCCTAAACCCTAAACCCTAAACCCTAAACCCTAAACCCTAAACCCTAAACCCTAAACCCTAAACCCTAAACCCTAAACCCTAAACCCTAAACCCTAAACCCTAAACCCTAAACCCTAAACCCTAAACCCTAAACCCTAAACCCTAAACCCTAAACCCTAAACCCTAAACCCTAAACCCTAAACCCTAAACCCTAAACCCTAAACCCTAAACCCTAAACCCTAAACCCTAAACCCTAAACCCTAAACCCTAAACCCTAAACCCTAAACCCTAAACCCTAAACCCTAAACCCTAAACCCTAAACCCTAAACCCTAAACCCTAAACCCTAAACCCTAAACCCTAAACCCTAAACCCTAAACCCTAAACCCTAAACCCTAAACCCTAAACCCTAAACCCTAAACCCTAAACCCTAAACCCTAAACCCTAAACCCTAAACCCTAAACCCTAAACCCTAAACCCTAAACCCTAAACCCTAAACCCTAAACCCTAAACCCTAAACCCTAAACCCTAAACCCTAAACCCTAAACCCTAAACCCTAAACCCTAAACCCTAAACCCTAAACCCTAAACCCTAAACCCTAAACCCTAAACCCTAAACCCTAAACCCTAAACCCTAAACCCTAAACCCTAAACCCTAAACCCTAAACCCTAAACCCTAAAACCCTAAACCCTAAACCCTAAACCCTAAACCCTAAACCCTAAACCCTAAACCCTAAACCCTAAACCCTAAACCCTAAACCCTAAACCCTAAACCCTAAACCCTAAACCCTAAACCCTAAACCCTAAACCCTAAACCCTAAACCCTAAACCCTAAACCCTAAACCCTAAACCCTAAACCCTAAACCCTAAACCCTAAACCCTAAACCCTAAACCCTAAACCCTAAACCCTAAACCCTAAACCCTAAACCCTAAACCCTAAACCCTAAACCCTAAACCCTAAACCCTAAACCCTAAACCCTAAACCCTAAACCCTAAACCCTAAACCCTAAACCCTAAACCCTAAACCCTAAACCCTAAACCCTAAACCCTAAACCCTAAACCCTAAACCCTAAACCCTAAACCCTAAACCCTAAACCCTAAAACCCTAAACCCTAAACCCTAAACCCTAAACCCTAAACCCTAAACCCTAAACCCTAAACCCTAAACCCTAAACCCTAAACCCTAAACCCTAAACCCTAAACCCTAAACCCTAAACCCTAAACCCTAAACCCTAAACCCTAAACCCTAAAACCCTAAACCCTAAACCCTAAACCCTAAACCCTAAACCCTAAACCCTAAACCCTAAACCCTAAACCCTAAACCCTAAACCCTAAACCCTAAACCCTAAACCCTAAACCCTAAACCCTAAACCCTAAACCCTAAACCCTAAACCCTAAACCCTAAACCCTAAACCCTAAACCCTAAACCCTAAACCCTAAACCCTAAACCCTAAAACCCTAAACCCTAAACCCTAAACCCTAAACCCTAAACCCTAAACCCTAAACCCTAAACCCTAAACCCTAAACCCTAAACCCTAAACCCTAAACCCTAAACCCTAAACCCTAAACCCTAAACCCTAAACCCTAAACCCTAAACCCTAAACCCTAAACCCTAAACCCTAAACCCTAAACCCTAAACCCTAAACCCTAAACCCTAAACCCTAAACCCTAAACCCTAAAACCCTAAACCCTAAACCCTAAACCCTAAACCCTAAACCCTAAACCCTAAACCCTAAACCCTAAACCCTAAACCCTAAACCCTAAACCCTAAACCCTAAACCCTAAACCCTAAACCCTAAACCCTAAACCCTAAACCCTAAACCCTAAACCCTAAACCCTAAACCCTAAACCCTAAACCCTAAACCCTAAACCCTAAACCCTAAACCCTAAACCCTAAACCCTAAACCCTAAACCCTAAACCCTAAACCCTAAACCCTAAACCCTAAACCCTAAACCCTAAACCCTAAACCCTAAACCCTAAACCCTAAACCCTAAACCCTAAACCCTAAACCCTAAACCCTAAACCCTAAACCCTAAACCCTAAACCCTAAACCCTAAACCCTAAACCCTAAACCCTAAACCCTAAACCCTAAACCCTAAACCCTAAACCCTAAACCCTAAACCCTAAACCCTAAACCCTAAACCCTAAACCCTAAACCCTAAACCCTAAACCCTAAACCCTAAACCCTAAACCCTAAACCCTAAACCCTAAACCCTAAACCCTAAACCCTAAACCCTAAACCCTAAACCCTAAAACCCTAAACCCTAAACCCTAAACCCTAAACCCTAAACCCTAAACCCTAAACCCTAAACCCTAAACCCTAAACCCTAAACCCTAAACCCTAAACCCTAAACCCTAAACCCTAAACCCTAAACCCTAAACCCTAAACCCTAAACCCTAAACCCTAAACCCTAAACCCTAAACCCTAAACCCTAAACCCTAAACCCTAAACCCTAAACCCTAAACCCTAAACCCTAAACCCTAAACCCTAAACCCTAAACCCTAAACCCTAAAACCCTAAACCCTAAACCCTAAACCCTAAACCCTAAACCCTAAACCCTAAACCCTAAACCCTAAACCCTAAACCCTAAACCCTAAACCCTAAACCCTAAACCCTAAACCCTAAACCCTAAACCCTAAACCCTAAACCCTAAAACCCTAAACCCTAAACCCTAAACCCTAAACCCTAAACCCTAAACCCTAAACCCTAAACCCTAAACCCTAAACCCTAAACCCTAAACCCTAAACCCTAAACCCTAAACCCTAAACCCTAAACCCTAAACCCTAAACCCTAAACCCTAAACCCTAAACCCTAAACCCTAAACCCTAAACCCTAAACCCTAAACCCTAAACCCTAAACCCTAAACCCTAAACCCTAAACCCTAAACCCTAAACCCTAAACC